>NDXB01000979.1:171836-201501 GCA_002631895.1 Agapornis roseicollis
TTTTTTTTTTTTTTTTTTTTTTGTCAGCATGAAAAGCTGTCCCATCTACAAAATGGGGATAAAACATCATTAATTCTTGGAAAGCTTCAGAAACTGTAGCAGGTTTTGTATGCAAAGCTTTTTATAATAGCTTTCATTTGCAGAATGTTACAGGTGGTTATATTCAGCTTAACTATTTTCAGTGAAAAGTAGCTTCCACCATCATCAGTTTCCTTGATAGTTATTCCATAAGGACCGAACATGCATGATGTTAGTTTACCTTGCTATTTGCCTTACACCATTTCTTTAATTGTGGCACTAAGTCCTTCAAAACCATCTTCAGGTTCTGGCACCTGCTGGTGGCAGGGATTTTTGCTTAAATGTCTGGGGTGTAGCTAGAAGCTGCTGCCCTCTGATGGCTGAATCAAGTCCAATTTGAGATCAGACTTATCTCTGAGCAAGTATCAATCATCTATATGATCAGTAGCAAAAGGCTTTAAGAGGTGCTCGTCTGAATTTTAGATAAGGGTAGAATGAATCAATATTTATGACCTAGATTTTGTCCTCTAGAAAAAAAAACAACCCAAACCCAAACAACAATAAATGCTTTCTCATACTTAGTCATGCATTGATATTCAGAATGGATAATTTTGCATTTTAACTAATGCTGAGAGTTGCTGCAGCACTCCAGAATTTCAGTGTAGCAACAGATTAAAGAGTAAGCCTTTGCATTCATATCCAAGTTGAAAACCAATACAGTATTATTATCAAACTAAAAAATATTTCAGCCTGGAGAAGATTGCATGGAGACCTTGTAGCAGTCTTCCAGTATCTGAAGGGGGCCTACAAGGATACTGGAGAGGGACATCAGGGATTGTAATGACATGACAAGGGGTAATGAGTTAAAACTTAAACAGGGGAAGTTTAGATTTGATATAAGGAAGAAGTTCTTTACTGTGAGGGTGCTGACGCACTCTAACAGGATGCCCAGAGAAGTGGTAAATGCTCCATCCCTGACAGTGTTCAAGGCCAGGTTGGACAGAGCCTTGGACAACATAGTCTAGGGTGAGGCATCCCTGCCCATGGCAGTGCGGTTGGAACTAGGTGAACTTAAGGTCCTTTCCAGCTCAGACCATTTTATGATAGTATGATTTTGCTACTTGTTTTGCTTGAATAGCTGATACGGAATGGTTTGTCCCTGACAATTTCAGAATACAGTTTCATTAGACAGTTACTGCTCTTTTTTTAACTTGGTCTGCTGTTAAAAAAATCATAAATTTTTATGTCCATTGTAATTGCTCAAGATTTTCGTAAGGGAAACAGCAGGAGGAGGGTTTTTTTTCACTTTCCGAAAAGAGATCATTTAAAAAGGGGTCCATAGTGAAACAGTATAGAACTTAAGAGCTTTTAAAACTTTGACCTATCCAGTGTATAGACACTTGACAAGATTTAGTCTAAACTTGACACTACTAGGCTGTTAGGTGGTAAACAGATGTAATATGGATTATACAATCAAGCAGCTAATCAAAGAGAAGATCCAGTTTTGGCTGCTACGGTATATTCAATCAGTACTGTTGATTCTTTAATTGCTGTCTTAATTTTGTTGCATACCTTTAAAATGACACTTGTGATATTAACAAAAGGTAAGAATTAGCTAGATAAACTTAACCAGCATTGGAACGCTTTATATAGCCATAACGTTAATGCTGTCCACTAATAAAATAAAAATTCGTGTTTCAGCATAATCTCGTATCAGACATTACCAAGAAACATGCCAAGCCATCGACCTCAAGCTTTACCCCGGTATCCAGAAGGCTACAGAACACTGCCAAGGAACAGCAAAGCACGGCCAGAGAGCCTCTGCAGCATAACACCATCGGCTTATGACAGAGCCATAGGACCAGTAACAGCGGAAGAAAAACGGAGGTCGATGCGTGATGACACAATGTGGCAGCTTTATGAATGGCAGCAACGTCAGTTTTACAATAAGCAAACAACTCTTACCAGACACAGTACTTTAAGTAGCCCAAAAACTATGATCAATATTTCTGACCAGACAATGCATTCGATTCCCACCTCACCTTCTCATGGTTCAATCGCTGGTTTCCAAGGATATTCCCCACAGCGGACCTACAGATCAGAAGTGTCTTCATCTGTGCAAAGGGGAGATATAACTATTGATCGCAGACACAGGGCACATCATACTAAGGTAAAAATACTTTTTTTTAATCATTAAAAATCTTATTTACAAGGATTTTTAGTAGAAATACTCAAGTTGCACTGTAATACTCATTTTAGTATTACTAAGTTACATCACTGTTTTCATGGAGAAAAGTTTGATTTTTAAAAGCATTTAAAAATCTAAAGATAGTAAAGAGGCATTTTTCTAATACATTAATTGAAAACATGTTGTCCTGCTATTACTGGCTACGATATCATGTTTCTCTAAAGGAAAAAAAAGGAGTCCAGATGCAAATTACTCAGAATAGTTTGTTGTACTTATAGAAATCTTTCTCCTTTCTAGCTTTTTTTAGCTGGAAATTTAAGAGGACTAAAAGTCACAGATTTCTTTCCATGTGCTGTTTTCAGTTCTTCAGCCACAAGCTTGGCTGCCTTGGGTGCCAGCAGAAAACTTGAGTGTAGCTATTTCTTTTGATGCCTTTGAGTTATTAGGGAGATCACTAAAGATCAGAGTATGTTTGCACACAACGTTAGCACTTGACTAGTGTGACTTTGCTGGTCTTCATCAGTGAGAGGAAGACATGAACCAATTGTAAACCTGGCTGCCGTATGTGGCTCTGCTGTATCCATCATTCTTGTGCTATGCATGATTTCTAATACATTGGAGATAATTACATAAAATTACCCTTTCAGTTGGCTGTAAAACTAGTGTTTGTATAAAAAGTTTCCAGACATTCCAAAGTCTTTCTCTCTGGAGTCTTTATGTTTCTTGATGCAGGGGAAAAACCCATCCTTCAATTATGTCTTAAAGCAGTTCAAATAACTTCCAGTTGGTTACTGAGTCTTGGATTTGGAAGTATCAGGTCCCTATCTACAAAGGAGTAATTTTGTTTTGACATCCTTTATGTCTCAGAAATTTAGTAATCAGTGCTTCTCGCACATCTGAGAAATATCACTAGGGTCAGTGCTGCAATGCATGTGCATACTTTCAGCTGTGCTTTGCCTTCTGATATATATTTTTCCTTGTCAAAACACTTTATGCTAGTATTTCGTATTTACTCTTTTATACAAGATTTGTTTGCCTTTGGTTTTTCATGTTATCTGGTTTGTATTTGGTTTTGTTACACAGCTAGGTTTTGACATCAACTTGAAAACACAGACCTGTTTTTAAGAGGCAGTTAATAAGGGGGGCTGACTGTTTGAAATCAGTGGGGTAAATTTAAGGTTTAATCCCCATTTATAGAGAGATCTTAGGTTTTCAAACACCTTTTAATGGTGGGTGAAAAACTAAAATTGTTGTTTACACATGCTGTCAGTAGGGCAGCAACTGTGAGGGAGGATTGTTAATAAATGATGAAAGCTGGAATACTTCTAAAATTTAGAGGTAAGCTACTTCTGTGTCCTAGATAGTTGATCAGCAGGGAGCACAATTGGCTAAAACTAGCACAAATCATAGCAAATTTATCATGATTGTGAAGTTTGTCATGGCTTGACTTGAAGTTGGCTTGACTTCTTTTTTTAGCATGTAATAGGTTTTGAGTCTTCAGATAACAATGGATCATAATGTGCTGTTTTGTTTTTGTACAGCATGTCTTTGTGCCTGACAGAAGGTCAATGCCAGCAGGTCTGAGTTTACAGCCTGTTACTCCTCAGAACCTCCAAGGCAAAACAGTGAGTTGCATTTTTATTTGGTACATCAGGGGTTTTTTAAGAATAATCTTTTGAGCATGAAGAGGCAACACTGAAATTTTATTCTATTCAGTTTGCCATAAACATGGCCTTTAGTTATTAGCAGGGATTTTAAAAGCAAGTAAAGTAGTACTCTGTGGTTCCATTGAATTCTGAGAGTATTGTGTAGCCACTGAGTCCAGATTTTCTTTGAGAACTAGTTGGGGTTTTATTTTAAGCATTTTTGATACATTATAGAAACTCCCAAGAGAGAGTAGACTACATTACAGAACACTTATTTCTCCATCAATTATTTAGAAAATCCTAAAAATAAAGTTTACCTTTTTTGGAAATCTTAAGGGTATTAAATAGCTTTTGATAAAATTGTGTCTTTTTTTGGCATCTCCCATTTTACTGTGGCAGAGCTGAAAGTCTCACTGAAGTTGTTTCATCAGAGCAATAATGGTGAATACTGTCCACCTTCCTAGTTGAAACATGACACTTAGCCAAAAGCTTTGAGATCTTAAATTTATGTGATTTCTTTACTAGCTTTTGTTTCTGTTCTGTACTCTGTCCATCTGAGATGACTGTTTGAGAGTGTTATGGAGTAACAGTACAGTAGGCAACAGCTCTCCAGTAAATCCTTCCACTGCCTTGGCCCCTATTTCTTGCACTTCCCCGCATGGATCCCTAGTACCTTCTTTCTGCAACTTAGGGGTTGGCTTTTGGCAGCTGGCGCCTTGTCTTCTTTAGGCGTTTCTTTGCGTTTAGAGTCCTATCAGCTATCCTGGGTTCTGCTCCTGGAGCTGGACTGATGAGTGGGGCAGGGGGCAAGGAGGTCCAAGCTTCTGCCTGTAGAAACCACAAGTCCTGCCCACAGCACAAGTGTTGCAAAGACCTGAGGAGGAATCCTGTAGATAGCTCTTTAAGCAAAATTTTGTGTTGTGGTTTTTGCAAAAGTCCCAAGAGCTGTATTAAAAACACAACACTTAATGTCAAAAATGCTTGCAACATTATGAATCTCTAGAGAGGAGTGGGAATTGCTGTTCAATGGGCTCCTCTATGGAAAAAAGTTTGCTTGCAAACATTGGATTTATGTACCATTAAATAGTTTATTCCTAATGCACTAAAATTGGGCTTTTGCAGAATATTAGAAGAGTTTTCATCTTGAAAAAGTGACCCACTTTTTCTTTTGCTTAAAGATGCTACTTTCGATATCCTTATTTCTGAAAATAAGGCTTTGAAATTACATTAATTTTCAGGCTGAAAGCATTGTCACTGATTTTTGGAGACAACTTGAAAATGTCTTGTATAGAAGTTTACATTCCTATGCTTACTCTATGAAATTAGGTATTTGAAGTTCAGATACTGAATGAATTCTGTAAGAGGAAGATTGGCTGTTACACTATTTGGGTTTTGTGCTGGATTTCCCTCAAAGCAGATGGTTTTCACTGCTGAAGCTATGTGGAAATCCCTTGCTCCCTCTCGTGGGCTACTTTGGTACGCACTCACAACAGTGCCAGTGCCACACTCTCAGGAATTTTTTCCCTTTATTCTAAGAAACTGGTATTTGTTTTTCAGTAATTCAATATGTGGTTCTCTGGGCCTTTTGCTTCTTTGCTTTGGGGAAATTCTGTGACTGTGGGAGAGAGCAAGCAGTGGTTTAGGGGTTTTCTGTGTTTAAGGTTTGGTTTTTATTAACACACAGAACTGAGAAAACCAAAATGCTGAATGAGTATGTAACCTCTTATAAAGCTGCCTTCTGCAGAAGTGTAAGAAACAGAAAACAAACAGGAACATAACAAAAATACTTGTAATGTTAAAGAGTTGGATTTTTTCTTTGAAGTATTTCCAATAGAAATGGTTCCCAGGACTGGTTCAGATAGTTTCCCAAACTGACCTAAATTGATTTGTGTGGAATTACCTGACAAATACCCATTGGAGTGTGACTTTATTTCTATTACATATATAATCTTGGGGTTTACGTACTATTATTTGTCACTTCCTAAGGCTGTATTGTGCATCTCAGTCATAAAAGCAAAGCAGTAAATCAGCTGGTAGCCTCAGACCTCTGGAAGATGGAATGTAAAATTACTTTTGTCATGCTTGTACAGTATGTTGTGAAGGGTGATTGTTTCTGATGTAGTTACTGTGGGGTTTTATTATTTTTATCCTTAAATTTGATGCATGCATTTGAAGAATTATTTTAGAAACTACATTTTCTTGAGGGTATTGATTCTTTCACCAAGCTCAAATGGCTGTCCATGTACAGGTAATGATATATCCTAAAGGCTGGCATTATCTCCCCCTTCACTTAAGTCAATATCATCAATTTGATGTGCATGTCAGAAAAAAACTGAGAACCGCACAGACTTTCTCTGACAAAATCCTTACTTATTTTTGTCCTGTATTACAGAATGGTTCATTTTTATGGCATTTGCAGTATTGATTCACTTGAGTAGGTAAAAGTAAACCCTTCATTATGTATTTGAAAGTGGTCAATTGGGGGAAAAATGGTCTATGTTTTGTTGTATCACTATCTAAAGTTTTTGTAAGAAAAATACTAAGAACCCTTATTTTCATAAAGTGATGTTTAGGATACCAATTAACTTTTTTTCTACTCTTTGGCTTCTCACACTGCACTCCTTCAGCCAGAGGAGCTCACGCTGCTGCTAATAAAGCTGAGACGGCAGCAAGCTGAACTGAGTAGTATCCGGGAACACACACTAGCACAGCTCATGCAACTAAAACTTGAGGCCAGCAGCCCAAAGGTCAGCTATAAAGCAATGTGTGTCATGTACCATTCTCACTAACTTGTAGTCATTCATTAATCGAAGTTTACGTTGTACTGTTAGTGCAAGATTTTCTGACTACTGTGGAAGTAGAGTAACATTGATTCTTTGTGTATGTGATGTTCTGCTATTAACCCTTTGAGGTTTTCCTCATAGGTTTTTTGAAATTAGCAGTCAAAATTACATAGGAATATTTTAAATATATTGTAGTTAAGTTTAAAGGTGCTTAATCTGTTAGTGTTATAAACACAATTAGTAGTGATAGATCATGAGATTAATTTATTGCTTATAGTGCCTCACATCAGGCATAATCTTATGTGTAATTTGTGTAGAAAAATCAGAACATGTTTAAAATACAGGTTTATCAAAGGGTTTATGGTTGTCTATGTAGTAGACATTTACATGAGCTTACTGTATATGTAAAAGCAAAATATGATGTAGTAGTTCATAGTCTGATTCATGGCAAAATTTCATCACTTCTGGTTTTGGATCAAAATTTCTTAATAGTTCAGCAGATAAAAGCAGCACTCTATTTCTATGTAAAACAGAAAGATCACTGTCTAGTTTATAACTTTTAAAGCTTTTCATGCATTCTGCACTTTCTGTCCCTTTCCTTTCCCACCTGACTGCTGCCTGCTAGAATGAGATTCTTTCACATCACCTTCAAAGGAATGCCTTATATTTGGATCATCAGGTGGGATTTGCAATTTTCTTGTGTGTTTTCATTTCTTAATGCTTTTTGCCTGCTCCTACCAAGCTGGAAATATTTGGGGATAAGGATTTTCAGTGTTTTTTATGGAGTTGGATATTTAATATATGCACTTGTTAGTAGCACAGAATATTTTAATCGGTTACAAATTTGACATGTAACAGAAAAAAACACTCCATTTAAAACTCATCAGAATATGGTAGCTACTCACTGATTAATTTTTCTATTCATTTCCTTCGTACGATAACATTAACTGTAGCATTTTACCATCTTTAACCAAAGTAGTCATATATTTCCATACTCATATGACACACATGCAGTTAATTGGTGCTTCAGATAATTTTAGTTTTCCAAATCAAGAAGAGTTAGATGTTTCTACAGGACATTAAATAAAAGAGAAGTCAAACATGAAGAAGTGTTTTAAACAAGTCATAGCCTGGCTTGTTACTTCTTTTACTCAGTTATTTCTTCAAGATTTATATAAGAATGTTACTTCCTTGCCATTTCTGGTAAGTTATGGAGTGAGGATACAATTCTGTCTTCACTAACAGAATTGACTGTTGAGTGAAGAATGATCAATGTTCAGTGATCAAATTGGACTTCTGTTGAAATTGTGTGGGAAAAGTTTTTAAATGGGAAAATTGTCCTAGCACTTATAAAAGACAGTCATATGTGCTTAGAAGAAATATAAGCAGTAAGTGTCCATTAGTTAAAAATACAAAAATCGCTGCAGCTTTTTCAGCTTTATTCTAATGATTTTTTTCAGCCTTACACTTAAAATCAACTGCTGTTAGAAATTTTATGTCCTACATTTTTCTGCAACAGGATTTCAATAAGTTATTAAAAACCACAGAGACACATGCTTGGTTCACCCAGTGACTTTATTTTCCTGTTATATTTTGGAAACAGAATATGAATTGTGATCAATTCAGTTAGATGGCAATGCATTGCTAAACATCTCTGTCTTGTTTTAAGGGTCTGCAGGAGGTCCAAAACAGTAGGGAAAAACTTCATGCTAAATTAGGCCAAAATATTTTGTCCAACTCAAATATTTCCAGTTTATAATGTTTTGGAATAATTCATTGCCAAGAAAGGATAACTATGCATGTAAAGTGTAAAACCTTATACTGTACTATTGCTTGATTAACCAAGCTTGTGAGTATAATAGAGAATATTAAATGGAGAGAATTGCCTAGGTAGAATATACTAAGTAATAAAAATAATTTTCTTTTTACTTGTGCCTGATAAAATTTAGAGATGTATTGTGATAAACATTAATTTAAGGAAACGTTTGAATCATATGAATGTTCTGTAATTGCCCCTGCCAGAGATACGAGAAATCATTGTACTTTTTACAGTAACAAATGATTTTCAAGTCTAAAATATATCCCCTTAATTAATAAGTCATGGAAGAGCAGGTTAGAATACTAGTCTCAGTTGATGCTCAGTGGGTTTTTTTCCCCCTGGTTTGAATTTAATGCTGACACTTACCTGTATGAAATAAATCCCCCTGAGATTCTCTTTACTTTGTACCCAGTAATTACAGTAGCAAGAAGTAGAAACATTTTTTTTCAAATAAAAGCTAGACACACTTTTTTCTCCTTTGTAAAGGAAGCCATGGCAGGAGCTCCTACTTTATTTGTTCTGTTACCATTGAAAATTCCAGCAAACCAGTTTTTTCTGAATATTATGTTGATAGCAAAACTTTTCTTTGGCTGGAAAACCGTTTTCTACTGAGCTCAAGCTATCTATATAAAACTCTCCATGCATGTATTGATCTCAGCATATAGCGGCTTGGTTTGTTACAGTAGAAGCTCTACCAAATTTCTTTTAGTCTATTTTTTTTTCCCCTCCTGTTTTGTTTTTGGCTCTGTTTTGTTTTTTTTTTTTCTTTTTTTAAATGGCTACTTATGTAAGTAGTTTAGGTGTGAAGTAGTGCATGTACTTCTGCTGGTACTTTCATTTTTCTTTCAGTTTTCAGAAGATGCATAAAAATAAGCAGAACTTGAACAAGAAGTTGACAGATAAAAGGGGTGAAGGTCCCACAGTCAACATCCGTACTTTCTTTTTGCTTTGTTTCTATTTTCTCCTCTTTACCACCTTTTTTCTGAGATGCTGAAAGTGGTTCTGGGGAAAGGTAGTAAATTAAGGGAGGCTGGAATAGTAAAAGGGGGTCTGGGATGAGCTGACTGATATCTCATAACTGATACATTCAGCCTAAAATTCTATGTCCTATATTAGCTACACTAATATAATACTATCTTTGTATTTTCCAAGTTATCAGTAAAAGGTACAGTGACCTGACCCAGCCACCACTGTTGTTCTTTCTACACTTTTTTCCCCTTTTTTCCTCCCCAGAGGAAGAAGGGAGGCTCAAGGACAGGGATTCTGTAGATTGAAAAAAAAAATGGGACTGGAGGCAGCATTGCTGTAAAAAGAAGGCAGGAAGGAAAAGTGCTTTTTCTCTTCTTTTTATGGATAGAAGATTAAAGAGCAGAGAAAGTAGGGAGAAAAGGTCGTATTGCTACTGCTCGTGCCATCAGGAAGCTTGAGAGAAAAGGAATAAAACTGCTAATCTTTTGTCACCCATAACATATGGTCTTACTTCATCTGTGAGGTCAACTGTTCTGGCAGGGGGGCACAGTTCCAGCTGATCACTGTCACCACAACAGCACATACTTAAATATCATCTTTGTAGGGTGTTAGTAAACATGGAAGAGAGGTCAGGAAAAGGAAGGAAGTGAAAAATTGTCAATAGGCTGGCTTTTCAGCTTAAAACACAAAGTACCCGCTCAGATGCTCACTCATAAATAATTTAGCAGTTCATATAGATTATAGGTCAAAGAGGTGGGTTTTTTTATTGTTTCCAACTGGAAAATGCTTTTATATACTACATCAGTAAAGAAAAAAGCAAAGATGAAGCATCACTTCTGAAGAAAACTAGTTATTTACTAGAAGTCAAAAGTGGTAAAGCCAAGACTGCTAGATGTTGTGGATTTACTGCTCTGTTGCTGTGTAGCTTCAGCAGTTCACACTTCAGTTTGCTTATGAGAATCTTTGGCTTCTGTAACTTTTTTTTTAATTGGAGAGACTCTAATACTAGGACCTAAAAGGTGTCATGTGCTTTACAGAAGTAATGCTGGGCTTTTTCTGAACTGAAAGACAATCAAAACTTACTTGTTACAAATAAGCAAGTATTTTTTCCGTGAGCTATTTATTCAACATGAATAGTATCTAACTTCACTTTGGAAGTATCCTCATGCTAATGCTTTAAAAACACAGAATACGTAGCCTTTTAACCTTTCAGAGCATGGGACTTGCTCTGGTTTACTTTGCCAGTTCTTCAGTACACATTGCCTTGTGTATGTGCTAGCTTTAGTTAATGGAAGGTTCATGACAGATACATACTCCTTCAAGAACTTCTCAATAATTAAATGTCAGTATTTTTTAGAAATGCTGTTAATAAAAGGGTGGGAAAGCTTGCTATATTTAACTGCTACAAAGGTTCTTCGGTTGAATTACTTTACAAATTATCTGGTTTCTGATCTTGGTTCTATAGGGCTTAAGGTACTGGAGCTTTTCTGGAAATAAGTAGCCTTTTCTAACAGTGTCCTTATAAGCACAGTTAGTAGTAAAAATACTGGAAGAAGTCCCATAAATTAAAGTTGGAGCTGAGTGGGGGATAAAACACTGCTTTAGAACATGTTTTGATCAAATCCACTTCGTTTCTTCTCCAGTCTGGATGAAAATTATCTTCGAACTGTTCCACGGAAGTTGACTTGTCTGTTACTGGTCAGAAAGGAAAAATTTGAAATTATTTTTAAAAATCATTAGCCAAAGAGCCTGAAGCTGTTGAAATCCTCCCAGCAAAAATGCATCCAAACCAGTATACTCCTATCCAAATAGTTCAGCTTCAGGACACTTTTTCCTTTGCAAATATTTCAGTTGGCTGTAGTTAGATTGCTTGGCTTTGGACCTTATTGCTGATCTTCCTATTGAGATATCTTTCAGTATCACTTGGTGATACCCACTCTGGACAAAATTTTAATCTAGAGGGAGAACAACTTCTTGTGTAAATTCTAGTTTTCTGTTCATGTATACTGTAGATGATGGAGCAAATGGGAGGTGTTGCTTGTTTGGTTATTTTCCTGCCTTGAACTAACATCATAAACTTGCCTTATTAAGATAAGGTGTTCTTTATTTGGCAATTAGCTTATCAGCTGATCAGACTTTACTGTGTATAAAAAACAACAAAAAGGTTCTCTAGCTATAGCAGGAAAAATTTATTTCCCATGAGAAAAAAAGAAAATCCTTCTCCACATATAAAAGTTAGGCTTTTTCCTAAATAGTACAGGCAAGAAATTCCAAAAGGCATCAAGAACTCAGGCTGTCTGATGAATTTCAATTCTGTGAAACAAAACCTTGCTATACAAATTGATGGTGAGTGCATATATGTATGTACACATACATAAAGATCATATATATTCATACACACACTTCCTTCCTCTATAACCATACTTGAAACAGGTACTGCTAATGTTTCCAACAGGTTCTAAAGTTTCCAACAAGAACAGGAGGGGGATTGTGCTTTAAATGACTTTTCAGTTTGTTTTGGAGAAGAAAAATATCTGTTTCTGTAATATTTCCCTAAATGTTAGGAAAGTCTGCTTTCTAAAACTAGAATTCCTATACTATTTTCTGTGTTGCAGTCTGTTCTGAAATCGTAAAAGTCTGTGTTTTTTACTTCAAAAATCAAAGTATCTGATTTTGACATTTGCACACATATCAATAAATAATAATCATTATAGAAGATGTCTGACCAGTTCCTAAGTAGTTTCACGCCCATGTATGGGGGTAGATAAATACAATGAGTAATGATTCAAAATTCAGTGCAGAATATAATGGAATTCTGTGATATAGGAACATAAGTCTAAACCTCACTTTGATATTGAAAGGCTGGAAATACATCTTTTAAAAGCATATTGAGTTATTAAATCTGTAATTTAAAAGGTTTTGTGATACAGGTTTGAGTGTTCCTATTGCATAATCCAATAATACTTTTCATTTCGGTATCGTGCAAAGCCAGGCTTCTTTTAAGCATTTTTATTTTTAGAAAAGGAGAGTGTTGGTGAATAAATATTACATGGGTTTTGAGAATTTATGTGGGTTTGATGTATTTGTTTGATATTACTAAACTGTTCAGATGTTGATATTATTGAATGATGGAATATATGAAAAGCATGGGATAAAATGTAATCTGCTGCATTATTAGAAAAAATTAAAGTAGAGGCTATATTTTACAGTGTCGTCTTTCAAATCTAGCCATGCTGTAAACTGATGTTTGCTGTATGCTCCTCCTGATTTGAAATAGATGAAAGAGAATGAACCTTTAATCACCATGGTTCACACTATGATTGAGAACTCGGCGCTAAGACCGCAACTGTACCAGCAAGTAAGGTCTTGGAGAGTGAATGAAATTGCTTTATCATCTGCGAAAATTTTCCTTAGTGACAGTTTTGGTTGTTCCTTAGATTTATTCATAACATTGGTGTTTCTCTTATTTGCTTTGGAAAACCACAATTCATCCATGCTTTATAAACGCTGCAATATTGTTAGCATGGCTTTTGCTATGTTTTTGTTGTTAAGTATTCGATGTACACTTCTGAGTAACTTTGTCTAGACAGTTTAATTAGCTGATGCTTTATGCAGGTGTCCAGTAAATTCATAAAACTTCAATAAGCTTCCAACATTTGTCTTAGCATGATTCTTTGCAATTAGTGTTCAAAGGTGCTTCTTTCTTTTGACCACTACAAAAGCATGTGAGTGGTGTTTACCTGGTCATTTCTGGCAGTTCTGTTTTGTTCTAGGGAGTGGATTTACAAGTTTTTGTTTGCACCCACTAAGCCTTTAGCCACTGAAGAAAGGAAGGATCAAAATTACTTTGATCTGGGGACTGTAAATCCAAAAGGCAGTGTCTGTCCATAAAGTCACAGCAGATTTAACTGTGCACACTTACAGAGTATTTAGTGATGGTTGTAAATGGTAAGATGGAAGAAGAATCAGAAATGTGAATGGAAATATTGTCCATGAGTTGAAACCTGCATTAACTTATGAGCATGGCCAATACCTATCTGTTGGCAGTGCAGTGTTTTAGACATACTGAGGCTTAACTGAATAGCTCCTGTTGCATCAGGGAATGTTTAGGAAAGTTTCTAGCCTGAACCACAGTGAAGATGTTGGTTTTATGTAAATGGCTGTGATATTTTGCAGCAGATGAAGTATGCAATTCTGGCTGCCAGTCAGAAAGAAACATCTGTCCAGTCCCGTTACACTTGCTTTTATCTCATGTGAGCTAAAATGACATATAAGGGTTGCATAGTTTGATAAAAAAGAGATATTCTGCCATTGAAAACAGTAATTTATTAGTGATTAATGATTTGCGTGTTTCTAAAATATGCTGCAACTTAATTTCATGTTCTGTTTATTTGAAAGTCAACTCCACAAGGTAGATTTGCCTTTAATACAGAAAAGTTGCAAGAAAAATCTCAGCTTTCCAAGGGAAGTTGGTTTGTGAGCAACTGATTTCAGGATCATACAATTTGTGCTCCTAACATTAAAACAGGAGCTTTAACATGGATCCTGAAGGGAGCTATTTGGGAGAGGCATGGAAGACATAAGGTACCTTCAAGCACTGTATGAAATTGGATTTTGTTGGATTTCTTCTGTAAAAGAAGCCTAGCTGCTATAATTTTTTTGAACAAACTGATTTTCTGTAATACATTATGTAAGACAATTAAGCATTAATGAACAGAGGTGCTCTGGATGTGTTCAGGGTAAACCAGCTTTTAATATTAATATAGATACATTTGAGGTATAGCTGTGCCCTGGGCTTGTCTGCCACATATTTAGGGATACCCGTAAATTTCAGAGTGCTCTCTTGACAAAGCTATGCTGTCAGCTAAGGTATTGCTACACAGCACTGCCTTCACCTTGTAGACATACCTGCTGCTTTGTATTTGACACTAAATAAGCACCATTTTTTCACATTCTTGTCAAAGAAACAGTGAATCTAGCAGGTCATGAAGGTTGAATAACCTGTCACTAGCGATGTGGTCTCCTCAGGTCATTTTGCCAGGCTTGTATAAAAGAATCAGTGTATTGCATAAACTGGAGAATAGCAAGACCTGCTTTCATGGATGAAGTTTCCTATACAAAATAACTGCATTAACTTACTTCCAGGAAAGGATAAAAATCCACTCAAAATTCACTGGCTAAGTAGTCCTCTACAAAAGCAAAACTAACCTGTAAAATCCTGGCAACTTATTTAAAGTTTAAACATGTAATCTTTTATTCAAATAAAATAAATTGATTTTACCAGTTATCTTCCCCACTTCCATTTTAAAGGAAAGTAAACAACTGGGAGAGGCTTCGCTGTAAGCAACTGAAATCTGTTTTGTTGACAAGATGATAAACTATTTCTGATGACCGTAACCATTCCTGCGGCTAGAGAAAAGGATCTTCATTTGCTTCAGTTTATTCATGTCAGTTTTGTGACTGAGCTCATTTAGAGTTAGCAAAGGAAAGCAAGAAAAGCTTGCATTTAATTAAAAATTAAGGTGTCTTGCTTCCTGTTTATTTGTAAGGATTAGTAGTTCTTTAGTAGAACAGCTAAGATACATACTATTTCAGATGTGTTATTTATAAGACATTTTTGCTTGTGATCTGTTACATCTTCAGAGTTATTTAAATCACTTTGATTAACATCAGTCTGCTTTACAGACTACTGTAAATTTAGAAGTATGAACTAGGGCAATGATTCCGTATGCACAGATGAGAAAAATAGAAGTCTTTAAGCCTGGACCCATTTCTAAGTTGGGTTTTTTTTGTTTCTTTCTAATACTAGGTGAGGAGTGTTATCTTGTTTTCTAAAGCATGCTGATTTTGAGAAGTAGGATTATCCTCAGCTCCTCGTGTTTATGAGTTCCCTAAAGGGGGAAAAATGAAAATCTGAGTGCAACAAGCTAGCATCCAGGTCTTTGCTTGCATAATTGTTCTTAATATATTACAAAACATATTAAAATAGTCAAATTTTGTTTCTATGAGGGTAGGACAATCTTGTTTATGGCATACTTTGTTGCTGTTGTAACAGCTACATGCATTTAAAATGCTATGCATGTTGGATTTTCAGATTTGTGGGCAGCAGTATTTTTCAGATTTTGTATGAACGCATAGGATGATTGTAGTTGAGCTAAAAATCTTGTGTTTCTGATTTGTATTTGAAATGTTACCTGCTCCACTGTGCAAAATTAGAGGAGAATCTTGCTTACTGTGGGTTAAATGCCCATTTGCCCAGCTTGTTGATCGTAAAAAATTACTCCAAAAGCCTCTTGGAAGTCTGACTTTCACCCCCCATGAAATAGCCTAGATTGTTGTTTCAATTTCCTAAGTGCAGTATCTCACAGGGATGCTCAGTGTGCTCTCAGGGTGTGAAATATCCTGCCATATGTTTATGGAATCAAAATGGTTAGCAGAATCTGAAAGTAGCTTATAATGTAATGAAATAATACTGTCACTCAAATATTTTTAATACTGACTGCTTAAATAGGTTTAAGCCCTCATGTCTTGAGAGAGATTTGTGCTTATCTGGGAAGAAATTTGCTTTTAAGGATGTTTTATACTGTGTCCATTGTGGTGGATTTGTCCACTTCTGTGATTCATCTGGTACTGGCATTTGACAGAGATGGAGACTGTACAGTGGGGTGGTAAACTAGAGGACCGATTATATCTAACATAAGATGGAGATTTAATTAACGAATTAACTAACTTTACCTTTTCACATGTAAGATACCTGTTTGGCCAGACTATGGATGTGCAGTTTGCCTTTCAGAAATGGTAAATTCCATTTGTTGGTATTCAGGGTGTTACCCCTTAAAGTTCTGGAGCTGTGCAGCATGTTTCACTGTATTAAGAGGAATGGATTTTTTCGTACTTGAGTAGCCAAATGTTGAGGAAAAGTGTGGAAGTCAGCAGAAAGTCATCTCATTGGTTCAGTAGGTGGCACTCTTTCTCTGGAATTACTGTCCTGGTAAAGTTTTTGTAGGAACGATTTGGTGAGAGGCATTTGTTGAACGTGACATAAAATACTTTTCTATAACTTGATCGTTGGAGCCCTTGTAATGCATTTTCCAGAATAATGAGGTTGTTAACCTTTGCTTGTAATGTGTAATTGTATTCTGTCTGCTGCAGTTCCTTTCATAATTCCAGTAGGATGCAATAGCATTACTCACTTTTTGCCTTAAGCTGATCTGTAGATGTGCTGTGGAAAGAGAAGGTGTTGTTTTGTAAGAGATGAATTGTTTCACACAATTTTTTAGACTTTTTGGGCAAAGTCTACATAAAATATTGCAGTAGAAATTCTAAAATGAAGTGGCTCTCCAGCAGTACCTACTGTGGGAAACCAAAGCCGCTGACAAAAGCGAGAAGTTGGCAGCAATTTTAAATGTGTGATAGGAATTTAATAAGAATTATCATGCCTGTAGTGTTCTTTGAAGAGGTGTTTTCATTTTCCAAATACTTAAAATATGTTCCGTTTAGGAGGCAGGTAGGGATAAAGATGATGAATTGGCAACTGTCATAAACTCAGCTGTAACTAAGGTTGAAATGCAAAAAAAAACAAAAAAAAAAAAACAAACAAAAAAACCACCGTCCCTTTAAGAAAAAACGCAAATAAGTTGGAAGTGTAAAAATACTGGCTTGAAAAAATAATGCTACAGTTTTCCAGTCAAGCCATATGAAATTCTGAGCAGCATCTTGGGAAGATGTATTATGTATTTATCTNCAAAAAAACCACCGTCCCTTTAAGAAAAAACGCAACTAAGTTGGAAGTGTAAAAATACTGGCTTGAAAAAATAATGCTACAGTTTTCCAGTCAAGCCATATGAAATTCTGAGCAGCATCTTGGGAAGATGTATTATGTATTTATCTAATAGGGGATAATCTTTCTTCTGTAAAATCTTCCTGTTGTGAAATATAACTAGGGTTTTTTTCTGTGAGTTAAAGACATTTGGCCATGTTTATGAGTTTTTTTTAATATTTCCATTCCTCATTTTTCTCTCATTGCGGTAAAATCAACAGTTAAAAAACACAACTCCACACAATAGTAGGAGTTTAAATAGATTTCTTAATTTTTGTGACATTCATAAGGTGCAAAAGTGCTGTGGCTTTTTTCATATTCCAGCAATCATTTTCATAAAATGTCCATTTCTAAGCAAGTTACTATGTGGTTTTAATACACTATACATACTTTCAAATTGTCACCAGGTGCATTTGCATGAAGTATGTGGACATAATGTCTTGAAATGAAACACTTAAGTTGAAGATTTACTGTATGTTTGGAATGCTTGTCTGATTAACTCTTCCCTAGTCCTTTTATTTATAAGTGTCTTTTAACATGGACTTGTGTTCTATAGACTTTCTTGCACTATTAAGTCATGATGACCTAATCATGACAGATACTTGAAAGGAAAGCATCTATGTTGGGATTCAGTGACAACGTGTTTTTAATTAAGTTGAATATGAAGGCAGATAGTGGTATGCCAATACTTATGTATCACATTAAATAGTTCCTGTATGTGACAGTCCATTCTAAAATGGGGAGCTGCTTTTTTTATGTAAAACATTTTTAAATCTTGTTATTGGCCAGTTCAAAGACTGAAAGAGTTAAGAACTCAATGTTAGGAGCTGTATGAAAGTAGTTTGAGGATACCTCATATGCTGACTGGCATGAGGGCTCAAGTTTTCCTAGGTCCAAAGATAAAATAGAAGGGCTTCTCTTTATGGCATTTCTGGTAATACTTTGTTGGAGGTAAGGATATCCATAGGAAAAAGTAGACAGAAGGGTGTTTGGTGGCACTTATTTGGCATATGTCTGTAACAAAATATTTTATACATATTTTGTATACTTAGGTCATCCTGTTCTGATTTCAGATTCATATCAGAATATCCTGTTTGTGGATACACTTATTTTAGTGGGCCTAGAACAGTTAATACCAAGTAGAATGGGCCCCTGTATTTAAAATGCACAGAAGAAAATTTACATAGTATGTCTGGTAGTTTCATCTTCCTACATAATCCATGTTTGATTGAGTTAGTTACACATCTTTGAAAATCCAGTTTGTATTAGAAACATAGCCTGTTCAGTTAATACAATTTCTGCTGACAGTATGCTTGACATTCCATTTACTTATCTTCATTAATGTATATTGGCTAAAAATATCTTGTTCTATGTGGTATGTTTGACTTTCAAGCAAAAGCTGATTTCTGTATTGAAACTCTTAAGCTGAATGGTAGTTTCATTTTCATAGTCCAATTAAGTTGTTTTATGGCAATATTATTCTTCCTTATAGTTAACACAAGAAGAATGTAGGGGTACACTATACAAATATAGAACTGAAGAGCTGGATATTGATGTAAGTCATTTGTATTTCTTCTTCCTTGGGAATGCTGGTATTTGTCTCTTTCTTTTGATAATAACATCCCCCCTGACTTTTGGGTTTGAAACTCGCTTCATATAGTTACCAACAGAAATTGCTCTGCAAAATAGAGGTGCATAAGACTCTTTTTGTAATAAGCTTTAGCTTGCAGGAAGTATTACATTTTAGGCTGATCTTTCAAATATTATATATGCTAAAAGGTGAATTGCTGCTAGAAAGCAATTAATTACTTTGCAAGGGAAAAACATAGTTGTAGTTCGGTTATATGCATGAGATGTAGTTTCTCAGGAAATATGAGTGATACTCCAAAACTGAAATTTGGCATGGGTAATTATCATTCAGGGTATTGGGTTGCTAGTTATAAAAGAAAAGGGGTTTGGTGTAAAATTGGCGGTGAAACATACATACATATAGTCACACTGTATATACATACATATACATGCCTAGTCATGCTTGCACAATGAAACTAAGAGTAGACATGGGCATGCTATCTCAAGTAAAAAGGAAAGCAGGATTCTAGTGTTAGAGCTAAAAAGTCAGAGCAGTACTAACTGGATTAAAAAGGTTATTTAAAAACAAAACTCAAATATATTAGAGTACACTGGACAGTTGTTTGCTCAAACTGGAGCTGGAGTGTAACAGTTTTAGTCATAGCCAAGCCTCTGTTAGAGCTAAAACAGAGCAGAGCATGGCTGATACTAGTAACTATTAAAAACTACAATCTGAAATCAGTCATGGAAAAGACTGTTAATGTATACAATATTCTTTGTAATACTGAGGAATATGTAGAGTAAAACAGTATTTAACACCTATTATTTAATTGTTAAGATTAGCTGTAGAATCATGAAATATGTTTTAAGCAATGTTGTTTCAAGTTATAACACTTATTTCATAGTAGCTTAAGAGGGTTTCTTAAGGTTAATTTGAAAGTGCAAGACTGATGGCTTCATAGTTTCAGAATTCATATTTTGTTGATTACTGAAGATGTTAAAAATTAAATCCTAATTGCAGTAATTTTCTGTTATTTACTAGGCTAAGCTTAGCCATTTATGTGAACAAGATAAAGTTGTACAAGCACTGGAGGAGAAGCTTCAACAGCTACACAAGGAGAAAGTAGGACAATTGTATTTATTACCTAAAGTGGATGTTATTTTACATGCTTATTATCAGAACATTGATAACTGAAATAAAACGAAAATCAGCCCAGTGATGCAGAACATTAAAAATAATTCTTTTTATTATAATAGTACACGCTTGAGCAAGCTTTGCTATCAGCAAGTCAGGAGATAGAAATGAATGCAGATAATCCCGCAGCCATTCAAAATGTAGTCTTACAGAGAGATGACTTGCAGAACGGACTACTTAGCACTTGTCGAGAAGTATCGCGAGCTACTGCAGTAAGTAATACATTCTTGTTTGTAAAACTCAGCGAAGCGTGAAATGACTGTCTTCGTGCTCACATTCTTAATTGGGTTGTCTTTGGTTATTTTGCATTACCTTCCAACAAAACTCAGTTGTCTTTTACTTGCTTGTATTTTTGTCAAAGACAGGTGGAATGTGGTCTTTTCACTACATTCATCAAATAGTCTCTTTCCATCTTCCCCCTTCTCCCCCACCCTGAATGAGTTTAATTGGTTTTCATATTTATAATATGAAAAAATAATTACAGAAGAAATAAATAATGCAAATAAGCCATTTTTTTGTAATGACAGAATAGTAGCAGGCACAAACTTTTAGCAGATACTCTGTCAGATAGGTGACTTATTTTTAGCAAAAGCAGCTTCAGGATAAAAAGAAAGAAAGGGAATTGCTATTTACTGTCCTTTTCCACCTCATGGTGGTTTCTACACTGAAATGAAAAGGCAAGGAATCTTTTTGCCTACACATATACATCCAAGAAGGTATTTCAGTGTCAAATTCCAGTAGTTTGCTCTGGTGAAATTGATATGACAAAGGCACTGACATGTTAGTTTTAGTCTCAACATTAGACTGTGTGGTAAAAGAAATTTGTTGCACAAGGAAAACAGAATCGGGGAAAGGAAATCCTCAAGATATACTTTCCCTCATTAACTCTTTAATTTATGCTAAGTTGAGTAAATTGCTTGATGTAGGCTCCAAAAGTGAGTGAGCAGACTTGACCTCAGAGAAGATTTTCTTTTTTGCACCTTCTCCCTTCTGGCATTTGTAGTTTCACATATGTAAAATAATGGTGTATTAGTAGGCCTGGAGCATTCACTGGTAAGTCACTCAACCCTGCCAGCAGGCAGGGTTGGGTGACATACATTTGCCTTGCATAATGCATTGCGTATACATGCGCATGCTGTGCACTCACACATATGTATTCTGTGTGATAAAAGAGACAAATTTGCATCCATTTTTGTGGGTTTTCTGCCTCAGTGGAAGGGCAGCTTAAGACCCACCTGCCTGCTTGACTACACTGATGTATTTTGAAGATTTTGCCCTTGCCTATCTTTTTTTTTTTTTTCTGTGAAAAGACAAAATGCTGTTTGTTTGAATTCCATTCAGGTTGATTAGAAAACCAGCTGTTTAAACACTGCATTTTCTTAAAATACATATTTATTTATTGCTGATACCAATTCATTATTTCTAGAAGTTTCATGCCACTGAATAAAGAAAAATAATATATTTGAATGTGCATATGTAATTCTTTACTTTTGTTATATACTTTTAGGAACTGGAAAGAGCTTGGAGAGAATATGATAAATTGGAGTATGATGTAACTGTAACAAGGAACCATATGCAGGACCAGCTCGATCGGCTTGGAGAAATTCAGGTGTGGTACAGGTCTTAAAGTACACTTAAGTCACTAATTTTCTGTGATTATGTTTAAAAACTGCGCAAATGAAAAAAAAAAAGAAAAAGGTGACATGTGGTGCATTAACTTGCGGGGTATACAAAGAAATAGAAAATATGTAAAAAGTTCTGAGGAGATCTTCAGATTTTATTTTGTTATTTTATTTTATTTATTTTGAAGTTTATATCACTGGTTTTCCTGTGTCTGGAAGCCTCCTCTTTCTGTTTCAGGATCCAAAATAGGGTAGTTTTCTCAGGCCTTAGTTGCTATGACAGTCGTATTAAATCTTCACACAAATCCTTCCACTTAACTGAATATTTTAAAACGTAATTAAATCATTCTATGACAATAAATTATAATAAAAATATTCTAGGCATTGCTTTAGGTCTTACATATCAAGAGTTCTGATGTGTATCTTATTTCCTTGCTGTTCTGTGGAGGATTGGACTGTTAATGTAAGTTCTGAATTTGTAAGATCTTTGATACACCCCCCCCACATGCACAGAGATGTACATACAGTATCTGTAATAAGCAGATGGGTGTGGTCCATGCTGGGAGGCATTAAAGGCTGTTTGCTCCAGGGATTGATTTTCTATGCAGCTATGAAAGGGAGATTACAAGGAAGCCCAAGAGCTGAGAAATTTGTGTTCTGTGGTCCAAAGTATGTACGACCATGAATGCAAATAGGCCTGAATTTTATATGCTAGTATGCAAACACCATGTTCATCTACACCTATTTTAGGGTTGGTACTGATGATTCCTTTTGTCTTGTTGCATGCAGGTCTCCTGTGCAAAGTTTGCTTGGGTTTTCTTTGGAGACAGTAGATAGAATACTATTCATCAGTGGAGTTTGAACTAGGAAATTGCTGTTGAATTGACTGACACATCATGAATTTAGTTCATCTTGCGCTTTTTGTTTCTGACAGTATTTGAATATTGCACTTTTATGGGAAAGGAGGGTGTCATTACTGTGTTTTATGGGGAACAATATGCAGTGTAGTCTAAAGAAAGAAAAGGTTTTCTGTTTGGGTTTTTTTTTCTGCTTGCAGTGTTATTCCAATTTATTTTCTATATGTACTGTTTATTTATTGGCAGACTGAGTCAGCAGGGATACAGCGTGCTCAGATTCAGAAGGAGCTGTGGAGAATTCAAGATGTCATGGAGGGTTTAAGTAAACATAAACAGCAACGAAGCTGTTTGGAGGCAGGTAAGCCAGTTGTTTTTATATTGCAGGAAGTGAAATTAGATCATCTACATTTTTAAAGGACAAGCTCCATAGTTGCTTTTATATGTGTGAAAAAATGATACAGTTTGCTGAGAAAGGAAGTTGATGCTTTGTGTATTTGTTTGTTAGCAACAGGTTATAGTTCAGATTTTAAAAGCTGTTTATTGAAAACAATTTTTCTTTTTCTTTCTATACATCTTCACCTCCCCCAAACAGGCATCATGGGATCAAGGGCATTTGCAGCTATTAAATACAAAAATGAGGTATGGTTTTAGCATATTTACCATTTTAGGATCACTGAATTTCTGATATACCTATAACAAAAACTAACATTGTTATAATTGTTTTAAGGATATCTGAAATACTTGTCTGTTTCTGTGGAAATATTGCATTATGAATTAGTTTTAGAGGCTTGTATCTCCACTAGTAATTCTAACACTTTCACTTGTTCTGTGTATCTGTTCTTTATATTCTCACTGGTATGTTTCTCTTTTCCATTTCTTACCTTTTCCTCTCCCTAGGCTCTTCCCTAGAAATATAAACCCCGATTTATGGATTTATTTTCTACCCACCACACTTTTCATGGGAAGAAAGACATTGCTTTATATGTTGATGCACATATCAAGCCTGGTTCTCAGATGGCCAGAGCACTCACAAGAACAGCTAAAACTGTGGGAGCTCCCAAATGTTCAATCCCTCTGAAAATCTGGCTAGAAGTTACAGTTTTAAAGGGACATTGTCATGGTTATCTAAAATGTCTGCAAGGTACATCTGGCTTACAGAACTTTCTAAAAGCCTAATCCATGTAAAAATCTTTAAAAAGATATTGAACTCAGTTTTTAAAAGGATGATACAGAATGTTCATATGTGGCCAACAGAAAGGGCAGGTGTTACATCTGAAAATCCTGAGAAGCTGAATAATGAAGCTATTGAAGTATTTCAGTGCAGGTGATGCTAATAAAATAAAAAGCAACTAAATGAGCAAAACAATCCAAAGAACCCTGAAGAAACTAAAGCTGTCTTGGCCTTGTTTTCTTTTTGGGGGGTTGGAGGGGGGAGAGAAGAGGTTGGTTGGGTTTTTGTTTGGGTTTTTTTTTTGGTCTGACATTGTCCCTTTAATTCCAAAATCTATAGCTGGTATAGCTATGGTAATATATTTCTCTCTTTAAGTTATAAATAATTGTAACAGGTGTGCACATCTAAACAAGGTGACTATTCTACAATCTTTAGGAAGAGGAAGTAGTCCCACCTCGTCCTCCACTCCCTCGGTCCTATGACTTTACAGAGCATCCTCCCATAATCCCCCCTCTGCCCAGTGATAGCAGCTCCTTGCTCTGTTATAGCAGGGGCCCAGTACATCTGCCAGAAGAAAAGAAGATTCACCAAGTTCAAGGATATCAGAGAAATGGATCTTACTGTGTAAGTGGCTTAAATTGCCACATTGTTCTTGAAGCATCCCCCTTTGTTCGCACAGTCACAATTTTTATTTTGTCATCTGGCTACTTTTGTGTTATGTTTTTACCTTTGTTTATTTACTTTTATTTCTAGCTCCATCATTTGCTCTTCATATTTTCCTGTCATATATTCTGTGCATACATAAGATGTCTTAAGACTTAAATGCTTATAGCTGAGTACATTTCAGCAGATTCTTCTGCTCACAAGTTCTTACAGAACTCTAGGCTCAGAATCAGTTTTTGCAGAAGCCTTATGCCGATTTGTTTCCTGAAGATCATTTTAAAAGGGGGGAGGAGGGAAACCCCCTCCACATTTCTGTGGCAGTTTTTTTCTGTAATTTCTGAAAGGTTGCAAATGTTGTTACTATAATTAACTACAAAGAAATTCTGCTGCAATGGCACTTGAACAATCAAACATTGTCTTAAAGTGAGAGCAGAGTTGTCACAAAGTAACTGTTTTGAGTCTTAAGACATAAAGTTTGTGAAAAAATGCCTGTTTATTTATCTCATAACTTGTCATTCCTCAGGGTCCTGATTATAGGCTTTATAAGAGTGAACCAGAGTTAACTACAGTAGCAGAAGTGGATGAGTCTAATGGTGAAGAAAAAACAGAACAAATTTCAGAATCAGAATCTGCTTCTAAAGGTTTGTCTCCAGGCACAGTGTTTACAACCTTTCAACCTTTTCACAAGGAATACAAAGCTTTAACTGTGTTACAGAAGCTATATCATCTTTCATATTTTTGTAGCCAGTCCCTTTCTTAACGTGATGAAAAAGCTTCCAGATAAAATAATGATTTAATTACATGACGAGAAAGATTTCAGTCAATTACACTGCAGAAAAATCAAACATTACACTCACCAACGACCCTGAAATCCTTACTGACACCATGTCTAATCACATCACTCACATTCCCCACACACCATTCCCTTGAACAATTACCCATTTTATGTTCTTGCCCTTGAACAATTACTCAGTTTTTGAATCAAGCTCCCAATGTTATGTCGCTGGAACGTCCGAAAAGGCAGCACCACAGAATTTTCAGGCTCTCATAAGGCAGGGAAACAATGTCTTTTTCTTTTTTTAATCTTGTAATTGTTGAATTGCCTTCTGTCCTCTGATATAATAGCAATAATGATCACGACCTTGGAGTGTACAGACAATAAAGGTCTTTTCAATTGCTAGATGCTTTAGATTCTTCTCTTCATCTAGCTTCTATAACAGCAACTAATTGCTTGGTAGAGTCTTTTACCAGGAGGTGCTTCTCAATTCTGTTTGTTAAAACACACAGAATAGTTTGTTAAAGGTGACTTCGGGAAAAGCACTTGAGCACCCCCCTAAAACCATATTAAAAGCTTCTAGAAAAAGTAACTAAATTTGCCCATTTTATATACCCTAACAGTTAATGTTTTCAGTGCGAGTAGGATCCCTTGCCTTCTGTTCTGGTAGTTGGACTAAGTATGCCCATAGCAGGCTGCAGAAACAGTACCAGAATTTGAGCAAGAAATATGATCATATAAGGATATTATTTTTATCAGAATGGTAGCAGAGGCTTTTAAAAGTAAATTAGCAAACAGTTTGGGTGTGAACAATGAGAATGGCCCTGTGATTTAATTAAGCTTGCGCTTACCAGACAATTAGACAATTCAAATTCACTGTGGTATTTGCTGAGGTATAATATTCACTTAAGATAGATAGTAAATTTATTTTACCTTGGTGGTGAAAAACACAAGGCTGAGCCTGAGATATGCTGATCATCCACCACCTAAATTGAGAAAGTCACCCTTCTGACAACAGGCCTAATTTATTGACTTGTGGTGTTCCAGATTATATAGAGTAATTTATGACAAGAGGAAGAGTAATTATCACAATATAAGAAAGTCTGTGCTGACTGTATAAAAAGCGAACCAATGCTTTTTGAGCAGCCCAGTCTGCTTTCTGTCTTCTTCTGTAAAGACAGAAATAATTTTATTATGTCCATTTGTAGAAAAACAGCCTTCAGTGAGGGAAGGCAATAATGCAAATTCTTCTAATATAAATAATATTTAGGGACAGGGAAGAGAATAGCTGCAGCAGTAGCAAGCAGCAAGAGACTTTTTATCTTCTTAAACAATAGAGTGTATCTGTTTTATCATAGCTGTGCTTTATCATCTGGCCCAGGCTTTTCAGCATGTGAATTTCCAAACTGGTATGTCTTGTTCTGAGCATTCATTTATATTAATCCCCTGCAGTAGGAAAAATATAACCATTCCTGGTTGGTTGGGGTTTTGTATAGTCCATATGCCATTACAACTATATGGTGTTTCAGCAAACGTTTTGATGCCGTTCCGTCCTAAAAGTGTATAAGGTGGAAAGGAAACAAACTGAGGCAGCTCCTCTCTACAATTTTCCTTTCTTGCTGTTTGGGGGTGGCTCTAAAAATTAGTACATTTCAGACCAAATTTAAAACTCTTTTTCTAGTTTGTTGTGCACATTATTCTACTAGACACTTGTCATATCAGCCCTTTCCCTCTCTTTTCAAAAATCAACAAAGAGAAATGTTTTAATGGGACAATGTAAACTAACCCTTACAGCTGTCTTCAAGCAGAATTTTTCTGACCTGAGTGGTACATAAAGGTGACACAAAAAGAAAGCGGAGTTCTGCAGTATCTTATGTCTGTAGGAGACCCAAACTTTTGCTTTGAATGATGGATTTGGCATTTAAGTACCTCCAGACTGTTTTGCTAGCCTCAGGCTAGGGGATAGTCATCTGCCTATGCACCTTAACAGAGGCGATAGGTAGGCAGTCTTTTGCAGTCTTTTGAACAGTAGTTTCCAAAGCTGACATGACATGTCCTAGAAAATAAGAAACTGTCTTGGCAATGTTGGTATGTTGCTTTGCTGTTTCACAGGCTCACATTTTCCTGTGGGAGTTGTACCGCCCAGAACCAAATCACCAACACCAGAGTCTTCAACAATAGCCTCCTATGTCACTTTGAGGAAGAATAAGAAGATGGAGCTAAGAACGGTACTTCAAAATAACTTTTGACTATTGATGGATAGTGATGTGTCATTTCTAAGTTTAATTTCTGTAGTTGCTTCTAAAGTTGTAATTTTAATGTTCTTTGCAAAATAGTCACTGTTATAAAAATATGATATACTAGGTTAATGGAGACAGCTGCAGAAAGAACGACAAAGTTACAAAGGTTGTGTATGTTAAACTGCATAGAGACACTCAGACTACGCAGGAAGTGGCAATAGTAAATCTAAGCTACTGAAGTTCAGGCTTGAGTCGAAAGGACAGGAAGCATCTTAGATTAAAACTTGCAAGGACTTGTATTTGGCTTATGGGAAAATTTAACAGCCCCTGTTTAAAATAGTGTCTTTTGTTTATTTCATTACTAAAATGATTTGGGAAATACCTAAAATAGCCAGAAAATAAGGATGCAACAAGCAATATGTGGGTAATAAGCCTGAAATTTCAGATTACAAAGTCCTGTAGTCTCGGGGTTGAAGACAGGTGTTTAAATCTAGTTCACGCAAAAGGAAAACTTCCGCTATAGTTACAGCATGGATAAAAGAAGTTGTAGGAAGAATGGGGGAGGAGAGAGAAACTCCCAGGGTGTTGGCTGGAGAAAGAATGCCACTTCTCAGAAGTGAAATCAGTTACTGTGAATGTGCTGAAGGCAGCTGATTAGCCCAAAGTAATTTTCTTGTTTGTTTGTTTCTGTCTTATGAAGTACTACAAAGTACAGCTCTATCTGACAATTAGTGAATTTCAAGAACAGAGTAGATATTGTGAATGGCTGTTGTTTTGGGAATAATACAATGCTTAGAATTACGCATTTCAAATTGGTGATGAATTCACTTTATTTCAGCCTGCCCTTCCCGTTAAATGATGCCCAGCTGTAGTTTTTCATGAAATAAAAGGCAGAAATCACTGTTAGACCAACTGATATAAACATCCTGGATCATTAAATTTTGATTATGTTTTTGTCTCAGTCAAGTAACTTGTGTTTGCCTGTTGTATAATGTCTGGTAAATAGTTTCAACTTGATAGGTTGGCTTTGAGAGAGCATCTAACATTCTTCTAATGTTTATCATTGATGGTGGTAATGTCAGTGTTCAAATAAGTAAATTATTCCTTCCTTTTATTTTGAATTTCCATGTTCATTTATTAATAACTGTTTCTTTCACTTTCTTCACATACAGAAGAGATCTTTAGATCTTTACTTCCCCGCTATTTTTCTGCTTTCTAGTAAATCATTAGGTGATCTTCTCTGACAAGCTAAACAGTTTAGATGCTTGCTTTTTAAATTACATATATATATGTATATATATGTATATATGTATATATATGTTTTCTCCTATTTAAGGAAAGACCAAGAAGTGCAGTGGAGCAGCTGTGTCTTGCAGAAAGCACACGGCCTCGAATGACTGTGGAGGAACAGATGGAAAGAATAAAGAGACACCAACAAGCTTGTCTGAGAGAGAAGAGAAAAGGACTCAATATTATTGGTGTTTCAGACCAGTCGCCCTCACAGGGTTTGTCGTTTGTCAGAGATAATCCATTCAGATTGGCACAGGTGGGTCCCCCAGTACTCAAAAACCTCACTGTGTCCAGTTAAAAAAAGAAATAGCTTAAAAATTGTTCTTTCTCCAAAATCAAATTATACCACAGATGTCTGTTTGAAACTGCTTGTATAGAGTAACAGTCACAATTCTCTTCCAGGCACAAGAGAAAGGGAAGATGGCAATCTTCATGCTTATACCTTATGATGGTAGAAGTCATTTCTTTGTCTTTGGGGAAAATAAATAGTTCAAGTCCACATATGTTTGATTATGCGTTGTGATGTTTGTCAAATTTAGCAAACAACATGTAATTGCAAGCTCTGTGACAAAAAGCAGTGTCAGGAGGATCATCATTCGGTTGATGTATAAATTATGAAGATCGTTCTGCCATGTAATCTATTCAAAAATCTGTAACATTTTTAGGTAGAAATGTATGTTAATAATGATAGCTCTTAACTACTGTTCTTTTGCTGTGGTGTTTTGAGCCCATAAATACATAAAACTAGATCCTTCCCTTTTGTTAAGGCAAAGAATTGAGTTTATTAAAGGGTAATGGGTGAGGAGAGAAGAGGAAGATACAACTGCTTGTCAATAACCAGAAAATACTACCATGCATATACATCTAAAAAACACCAAACCAAGCAAAAAAAAGCAAACCCAGGGCAGTTGATGTTATACAGCCTACTGCTTTCTAACTGGTAAGAATTAGTTTTCTTTTTCAATAGCTTTAATAAACTTATCCTTTATTTAAAAAAAAAAAAAAAAAAAAAAAAGAGGAGAAAAAATTTTTTTTGTATAC
>NDXB01000979.1:201580-273269 GCA_002631895.1 Agapornis roseicollis
AAAAAAAAAAAAAAAAAAAAAGAAGAGCAAAAAATCCTCTGGCATACTTCATGCTTTTTTCCTCAGACCATATTGCTGCTTTATTTTTCACTCCATTCCTTCTTTTATGTTTTGTAGGCATTTTAACATCTGATTTTCTAAAACCAGATTAAATACACTGCACTGTTAAGAAGTCAGCGTATTTCCAAAGAGGTTTTAGGTTTGCTTTTCTCCCCTGAGCATGCTAAACTGCCTTCAGAGCTATATGAAAGTTACTTTTCCTTCAACAACACTGATCCCAAGAAGACACTGGATTCAAGTTTTGCCTTTGCTTTAGAGCATCTGTATTTGGACTCTATATGAAGGGGGCTCCTGCAAATATTTTTGTGATTAACACTGCCTTTCTCAAGAAGAAGACATGCAAAGCAAAGCTTTGCAGATGTTCCTTTCTGTTGTTTTTACAGAGGTATTTGAGCTTTACCATTTTCCTATGGTGTCATTTAATACCTTAAGATGAGGAAACTACAGTTGTGTATGTGTCATACCTGGTTAGCCAGCACTTTGTGAGCAGAGTGGGGGGAATGGCCAAATCCTCTGTGCCAGCACTGCTTGCTACACAGAACTCAAAAGAAATTTGCTCATGCCAGCATCTTACTCAGTCTTCTTTGTGGGATCAGTGCTACGTGGATGAGATAAATTTATAGAATAAGAGAGAACGTGCCTGAATAGAATATTTAGCTAGTAGTCCATGCTACAAAATCACTCTTTCTATCAAACTTTAATTCTTCCAGAGTGCTATTTGGCAAAAAGCCTCAAGATGAGGTATAATAGCTCTTATTTTTAAAAGCATAATTTCTATGCCTATTGATTTCTATACACAAAAATGGTGCAATAGCATTAACTGCTGAAAGCAACTTTCAACTGGAGCTTGGTTATTTAAGAGCTGGAGGGAAAAAAAATACTATTTCATAAACAGCCTGCTGTGTAATTTTTAAATCATTACCAATATACAAAAGGAAGCTGCTTCACAATTGTTATTGTTTGGGAGAAGTGTATAATATGGGTGCATACTTTTATTAAGAAAGTAAAGATTTGTGAACTGACTTACATAGAATTTTGTCTTAACAGAGTGCTTGTGCTAAATCAGAGGAGTCCAGCCACAAGATTTACTGCTTTCATGGCTCCTATTTTTCTCAGCCCTCGTGCTTAGTTTGATAAAATTTACATGAACTTCACTCGTTTCAGTTCAGTTTGCTATTCTGCCAACATGCGCAGTTCATGATCCTTCCTCAAAAATTTACATCAAATTAACCTCTATGCAGTGGATATTTTTAAAAAGTCAGTGCTTACAAACACAAATAAGAGCATTACTGAGGCGGTGTGTGACTGAGTTAAATGTGAATGAAATCTCAAATGGCAAAGGTGACTAGAAGTGATGCTGGAGATTGGATGGGAAGGCAAGTACAGAAAGTACAATAATCTTACAAAGAGATAGTTAGACTGAACTCTTCTGAAAGGTACAGAAAAAGTTCTTGGCAATTTCCATTTTCTTTATTGCAGTGTGCTATACTTAGCTCTCTTTTTAAGTAACTATTTTTTTTACTCAGTCAGAGGACAGCACAAGACTCAGAACTGAAATTCTGATAACTTTTGTAAGAATACATCTGTGTGTCAATTTTTTTCCACAGAATCGCAAAAAGGATGATACAGTATCTAATAACATGAAGGAATTAGAGAGCACCAATAAAGAAAATCATTTGAAACAAAATAATGGAAGTCCTGGAGAAGAAACAGCACAGTTAAAACATGATGGAGAAAAAGTAAGTCATTTGGGTTTTACTAAAGAGGTACTGAACTGCTCCTTATTGAACTGTACATCAGCCTATCTTGCGGCAGAAAAATTTTGAGCCACAGACAGCAGAGTACAGGAAATTGAACCTGTTCCTTTTGCTTGGAAAATTAAGATTTGGTTTTGGATATAATAAATACTCTATGGAGGAATACTGAATTGTATCAGATCTGTCTCTAGCTGATATACTGAATTTTCCTGTATATGGTTTTCCTAAATTTCATTTTATTTAACTTTTTCTGTTACTGTCTTGTTTGATTGGAAAAGCACAAATCTTTCTTTACTTCTTTGAATCAAACCTGATACTTATGCATCTTTAAATAATAATAAATAATGCATCTTTAAATAACAATCACTGCTGGTTCACTGCTTATGATATCCTAATGTAGGATTTTTTTCAGTCATTTAATACACCTGACTTTTTGTTTAGTTGCCTACAGTACATCAAACAGTTTAGGGGAAGCAGAATGAATCTTACACAACTTATACGTGAAGTGGGCAGCAACTGTAGTTTGTACAATTTGGTCACTGGATTGATTTCTGTCTGATAATAGTCTCAGACTCACTTTGCAGTGAGTTACCTTGGTGTTTCTTATACTAAAGTGCCCTGAACACACAGCAAAATCAGACTGACTGGGGGGAATAGATTACTGGAGTTGTTTCTACATAATCATATCCTGCTCATAGTTTAATAACTTTTTCAGATCTTGTCTAGAGGGTTTTTTCTTCTTTTCTATCCATATTCCTTAATTAATCATCCTTTGCTTTTCTTTTTCCTCACTCATTTTTCCTTTTGTTTTCCTGTTTTATATTTAGATTTTCCTAAACATACATCTGATGGAGAATGATATAAAATCAGATAATTAACATCTATTGTTGTTATTTGAAAACACTTTCTGTTGCAAGTCTGTAGCTTTGTTAAGTATGCAAATCTTATAAAGGAAAATTATGTAATACACTTATTGGCTATATCCAATCAGATCTTCAAGAACAGTATTCAGTCTTATCAGCAGTATCAGTAGCTGGAATCAGTTGTCAGTGTGAAGAGGCATAGCATGAAAAAATAGGCTGGCTGCTATCCAGAGATCAGAGAAATTCTGGAAGTTATTAAGCCAGCCCCAGTCCATTGGCTCCGGTATAAGGTTCAGGATAACTATTAACCTGAATGGTATTGATAAAAATTTCTTAGTTAGGTAATTCTGAGTTACTAAGTATACATGATGGCAAAATTTGTCTGTTAATAAAACTGTTTCCTGGTACTATATTTCTTATCTGCCATTCAGTGTGTGTTACAGCTTTCTGTTTCATGATTTTGTTTTTTTTTTTTTTTACAGCTGACAAAAACTGATGATCTTTTATCAGATGCACATGTTGTATCTGACTCAAAAGAAGTGAGTAACGAAGAGAAATCAGAAAAGGAAAAGAAAAATAAGTTGGAAGAAACACGTGATGGTGATATAAGGTAAAAATAAAACAAGATATTCAGAGGCTATTTAAACCTGCACACTATTNGACAAAAACTGATGATCTTTTATCAGATGCACATGTTGTATCTGACTCAAAAGAAGTGAGTAACGAAGAGAAATCAGAAAAGGAAAAGAAAAATAAGTTGGAAGAAACACGTGATGGTGATATAAGGTAAAAATAAAACAAGATGTTCAGAGGCTATTTAAACCTGCACACTATTTATTAGCTGAACGGACCAAGCAACTAATGAAATACTGCCTTAAATAATTAAAAGGTATATTCATATGGTTTTGAGTGGTTTACATATAGAGAAATATAGTGAGAAACCCCACCACTGAAGGGGTTCAGTAAGAGGTGATGAGTTGGATGGTGAAATAATGTATATTTTCAAGTATTGCCCCAGAATACTTCATAATTGCTGCTTTGGGATACAAAATGTATTTAGTAATGCCAGTTCAAGCTTTGTATCAATTTATTATGAAAGCTTCTGCCAGGGCTTCCACAGCAAGCCCTTTACCACTGGTATTTAGGAACAGACTAAACAGCTTACTCTATATCTCCTGCTTTAACTTTTACTTCACTGTTGTGGAGCACTGCAGAATTAGATTAACATTGTGCCTTGGATATTCCTTTTTAAGGATTCATAATGGTAATGTAACTTGCACTGCAGATTCTAGGAGAGTTTTTACATTAGGTCATAACTTTCTCACAGCACCCTTCAGCAAAATAGATATCCCACAGTAAGAAACTGCAAGAGCATGTAAAGGAAAGGAATTAAATTTCCGGTACTTTCTGGGGTTTTTTTTAAGTCTTAACTTTACAAGGAGAAGGGTTTCAAAATACGTGCTGGCTTTACATTACACAAATTTGTAGGTTGCAACTGTTTTCTGTTAACAGAAGAAAATTAAATTGTAACTCCTATACTTAGTGGTTAACACCTGAAATCAAGTTAGAGCAAGTTCTAAATGCTGTGCTTTTTTAACCAGCTTGCAGAGTGTGACCACAGTTGCAAACCACAAACCCAAAACCAGCTCAGAAGAAAGTGAAGTAGTTAGTGTTCAAGAACAAGAAGGAATTATGTCTTCATTTGAATTAGCAGCACAGTCTTCAAAAGGAAATAAGGCAACAGCAGGTATGGAAGAGTTTGACTAAAGCATTACTTATGCAGTATGTATGTAAAAACTACATTTTGTTTTGATTGTCTTCTGATGCTATGAAACCCTTGTGAATTGAAAGTGCTGAGCTAGTGAAGATATAAAGTGTATGGTTTTATAACATAGAGAAAAATATTTTCCCAGTGGACAACTACAGAAATTCCAGTTTTGTGAGGTTTTAATGTAGGTTTTATGGTTGCATGTAATTCAGGGAGTTAAATAACTATTGCCAGAAATTGAGTCATACTGTAGCGGTTAGTTGGAAGAAATTCTTCCCCATTCATCTTGTAGAACAGCGTTTCAATCCTGGGTATGTATAGATTGTTTCCCCTTACCTTCTTGCGAAGTGATGGCCCAAGATTGAGGAATCCTTGAGAGTTTCTAATATATCAAGTAAATTTTGAACTAGCAAGTAAAAGACACCAGTTTGGTCATGTTTCCAGGAATAAGAAAAGATGAAGAAACAGGAAACACTATCTGACTGCTAAAATGACTTTTGTGAACTAGTTTGCAAAACCAGAAGGCTGGAATAAAGCAAAATTGTTTGCAGAGATATTAAGAAAAAAAGGGGGGGATTGTGAAGAAGGGGAGGAAGGAAGAAGGTAGAATTTAAGACATCATTAGGATATTTGGTGATGGGAGCATTTAAGTAAGCCAAATGGTTCAATTCATGTATATAAAAGGAGACATGAACCTATGTAGTGCAGTCAGTAATCCTTTCCGTGACTTGATAATCAAAACCAGAACTTGTAAATACATTTTATATAGTACTCAGCAGAATAAAAACCACTTATTTAATCTGAGCTGGGATATAAAGGTGGGTCTGGGACTATCCTGACTAGTTAAATTTTACCTCCCTCTACCCCCCCACTTTGCAACATAAATTACACATCAACATTCGTGTGTCCGTTGTTTGTTCCTTTCGTGTTCTACTAGTCATTCACAGGTCTGGGTAATGGTCTTTCTTGAGAACAGCTGTGCTCTCCCCTGAAGTTGTGCTTATTGTGCTGAAAAGATTTTTAAGTCTTTACTGTGTAACTTTCATTTGGTTCCGCTTATATTTATTATGGCTTGAAATCATGCCTTCTGTAACTTGTATTCTTATTTATCTCATTGTATGACTTGCAGTGAAAAGTCTGCCTTCTTCATCAGAATCGTCACTGTCACCAGCTCCATCTACACAGACACAGCTCACAGAAGGATCACATTTCATGTGTGTATAGTTACAGAGAAGTACGTCTTTCTTTTCCAACCCCTTCTGCCATTTTTCCTTATGTTTTTCTATGTACATATGTTCTAGTTATTTTTCTGAGAAACATCTAGAGACAATACTTGGCAAGACAAAGTTACCTGCAGTGCTGAATATAAACTAAACAGAAGACAGGCCAAATACATGTATTGATTTGCTTGAAATAAATGTATTCTCTATCCAAGTACAAAGAGAGAAGACTAATTGGCTTATCAAGCACATTCTCCACAACAGGCAAGATAATAGCCCTTTGAATTACTTGAGAGACCTAAGACACTAGAATTAGATACCCAGATAAGGTATGAGCATCAATGCTCAAGTGCAGAGGAATCTTGATGCTTCTTCAGTCATGGTAATAGGCAACTAGAGCTAGTTAGTGATGCGTAAGAAGCAGTGGTTAATGCCCCAGCAGAGTTTGTGACTTAAACCATAGATGACTGAGGGAGGCATGACAAACAGAAGAGAAAAAAAAATGAGAGTGGAAGAAATGTAACACATTTATTTATTATTTCTATAGGTAGTCCTACACAGCTTCTTCTTCGTCATAGCTGATTTCTTCTAGGAAACAAGTTAGAAAGTATGAATTAGGCTAGATTTACATGTTCCTTTCTGTATTGTTACCCACCGAGTGAATGGAAATGGAAATACAAGTAAGCATATTTGTTTTAAACATACAAGTGTTTAAAGAAACTAACAGAATACCAGTGAGAATGCTTCAGCACTTTACTAGCAGTTAAAATCAGTCCACATTTCTTTGTTGTCTGAAGTACCTATTTAAGTAATCATTCTACTAGAAGAATGAGCTTGTTTCAGTAGTAATGTTAAATGCCATAGCTAATGTTAACTTAATAAAACTTTCAAATTAAGAAAATTTCAAGATGTTTTCAGTCCTTTAGCGTGAGGAGATCTGAAAAATGCATTTTTTTGTATACTGACCTAATCTTCAACACCAAGCTTTCATCTTTGCAGAATTAGGCTTATTATTCATCAGAAACACCTTTCTTGTATAAACTGTGGGCAGGAAACTATTTATGTTCTTTAAAAAAATAGAAAAAAACATATTCTAATCTTTTTCTTCTTTTAAGAGACTGTAAAATGCACTGTTCACTTTCAGTACTGACACCTGTGTTGCTGACTTCCTGATGGGTGCAGTCTGCCATGATTAGATGTAGGTTGGACTTTTGTACTTTTATACTGAAGTTTTATTGCAGAACTGTTTGAAAAAGATAAGTGTGACTATTCAGTTTTTCTGGAAATACTGCTTTATGTTAATGCTTTTCGGTTTCACTTTATAATACATGTGCATTTATCATGCATCTTTTCAAATAGGACAAACGTTATCCCATCATCACAGTTTCAGGTCAGTAGTGAAACTGAAGCTGCACTACTGAATTTCGCTTGTAGCCAGAGCATGCGTGTCTTGAAAGGGGAAACAACCCGTAACTTCACCAGAAATTTATTACCAATTACATTAAGCTGCTGTCAGCTCTGCCATCAGCTCCAATGGTCAGATCAGAAAATGCTGCTTTTTTTTTGTTTTTCCTTGAGGATTTATGCTAAAAACAAGACTAGCAAAAATGAATCATTCTTATAGTGATCTGCTCTGTAACTTAGAATCATAGAAACACAGAATGGTTTAGGTTGGAAGGGACAGTAAAGAATTTCTTCCTAATGTCTAATCTAAAACTTCCCTCTGTCAGTTTAAAGCCATTCCCCCTTGTCCTGTCACTACTTGTCTTTGTAAAAAGTCCCTCTCCAGATTTCATGTAGGCCCCTTTAGGTAGTGGAAGGTTGCTGTAAGGTCTTGCCAGAGCCTTCTTCAGGCTGAACAAGCCCAACTCTCTCAGCTTCCCCCAGCTATCTCAGCCTGACCTAATGCCCAGCCCTTGACATCCCCACAGCATTGTGTATCCTCATAGGTAATATTGCAGCTATAACATTCCCATGTTAAGTACAATTCTACAGATAAGTTGTAATGGATTATGACAAAATGTGGCTACTTGTAAAACTAATGCTCACTAAAATGAAGAAAGGATTCCAGAACTTAAAACATAACATCTGTTCTGGCTGTTCAGTGTTCTAGATGAGTTGGAAAAAGAATTCATCTATGTACATATACAGTCCACGTTTCTTTGCTGCACTTCAGGTCTCTGTTGGTTGGAGCTCCAAGACAAATTCGTGTTGTGACCTGGGCCTAATACACATAGATACATGAAGCATAGTCTGCTTGCCTGCAGTGTTTATTGCCCTTTACCTTCTGGGGCTGTCATCCCTGTATTCCAGTGGTTTGTGCTTTACTGAAAGATAGGGGGTTTTTTAACATGCATGAACTCAGTGTCTCTCAGATGCAAGAAATGCTGTGCAGAAAAGGGAACTCCAGAGCTGTGAGATCATATACAACCAAATTTTTCAGGCAGCATCTGGAAAATGTATGGTAGATTTCAGAGAATAATGAGCTAATACCTATTTTTGGCTTTTATAGCTAATTAGCAAAATGATACTCCTGGCATGTTGCCAGGGGAATTCTGCATAGGAAACTGGTGGCACAGGATATTGTAGGACTAAAGAAAAACCCTTTCATTGTCAGGGCTCTTGCTTTACAGAGACAAATCTGGATATACACCACTAAATTTGTTACATTTTAAGCATTACATTTACACTGAGTAATGGAGGGATAATGAAATTTTATACAGCACCTGGATTCAAAGCTTAGAAACATTTTTACTGATGAACTGTTAAAAGCTATTTATAGAAGTACTTTCAGCAGTTACCAAGATACAGCAAGCTCTGGGTTAGAGGGCTCAAACTTCAGAACACCTTACAGCTACACTGCCATTACAGAGTAGCAACTTGAACAATACTGCATCTCTTCAAACCATGCCTGTAGTTTATAGGAGCAGTTAGGGACTTTGCTGTTAATACTGGTTTTACATGAAGAATGTATGGAGATGGCTGTGTACAAAAGGATAAAACTCTCAGAATAAACAAACTTTCATACAAACCTATGCAAATCTGAAAAAAGCTAGTTTGCTTCTTGCTGTCAAAGTATCTTGAAGCAGTATTATTCATCAGGAAAACTGATTTTGGAAACAACTGATTTCTGAGGTACTTTCATTATGTTCTGCACCATTGATAACTACTGGTAGGATGAGACCAGAAATTCCTTGCTGTATTTAATCCCAGGAATTGCTTTACACAATATTCTGTTGTTGCTAAAATAGTGTAACTTAATCTATGTCTATCTTTCAGCACTAATGGCTTCTGTTGAAACAATTCATGCCTGAGATGTATGGACCTGGCCTATGAAAATATGAGAAGATATTGTACAGTATATTTTAAATCTATGAAATTCATAGTTCTGATGCTTTTGGCCACAGAGCATCATTTTATCACTTCCTGGAAAATGTTTATTCCAAGAGAGCTTTAAATGGCCCACATGTACACTCAACAACCTTCAGATTGTTCTCCCGATACCAGCTTGCTGCTATGATTTCTGTGCACATAAAATAAAGGCTCTTTTAATGTGCAGCCTACAGTCAGAACTTTATTTGATATTCTCCAGAATTTAATGTTCTTTTAATTATGGATCATATAAGTTTACTTTTTTGCTTCTTTTAGATGCATAACTCAGTTAATTTTACGTACCACCACTAAACCTTGTTTTACACTTTTTAAACATTACAATTTATTGGTTTAACATTTTATTTGTAAAATTTTTATATATATATACATATAGATGTATTTAAAATGTGCCATTTTTATTATTGCTTAGTAAAATATGTCCTGTTTCTGCTGTAATTATTTCTTGGTCAGGTTGCAATGTCAGCAGTTACTGCCACACCTCTGTCAACATATGCATTAATGTTAGTGGTTACTTTTTCTTCAATAAAATGGAGTGTAGGTATTCTGAGGTACTGGGCTTTTCCTTCATAGGGTTAGGGTGTGTACAGCAATAAGCAGGTTTTAAATCCAGTACTTAGTTTGTGTACAAATGTAATTATGTTCATTGTGTATATATTATACAATGAGCAAATATGATGTAAGTATAAGAAGCCACTTATTGTTCAAATACGACTGTTCATATCCCATTTCTTTTATATCATATTAAATAAATGTTGATGTTCTTAAGGACTTGTATGGTTAGTATTTCTTCCAGCAAACAGAAGTCACACTGTGTTCCACCTTTTGATGTGGGGAATGCGACAATTCTTGTCTCATTGGCAACATCACCTGACGACCAGAGTAACAGTGAGAGACTCTTAAGAGATTCCAGTCTTCCTCTACAGGGAAGAATAAGGCTGCAACACAGGACAAAAAGACAACCCGAGACTGAGACACAAGAAATACAGGTTCAGCTCCTGACTCTGGCAGACTTGTATCATGAATAATCACTTAGTCATTCTGTGCCTCCATTCCCTGCCTGTTTACTTGACTGGTAATAGCTTGTTTTACTGGGGTGTGGCAAGTAGTAATTCAGTCTTTGCCAATAGTGAATGCCACATTCAGTGGGGTTAAGGAGAGAGAAGCATGATGATTCCTTGAGGCTTTCACAGCTGCAAAGCATCTCCCAGAAACTGAAAGAAAACCTGAAATAATTTGTCAAGTGTCATCACAGTACAGATGTTACTAGCTTTACTTTTCCATCTCACACAGCTGTTTGCACTTTCCTGAGACGAGGTTTAGAAGAGGTTGATGAAAAGATTTAAGGAAAGCTTTTGAGTCTAGCATGTAGAGCTAAGAAATCTTTCAAAGGTTCAGGCAACTGCCATTTCCTTCAATGAGTGTGTGTGCCATTAAGTGGCAAGGCAGGTTTTGTAAGATGACTGCCAGCTCTTTTTTCATTATAGAAATCATACCCTGTTCAAGTTAATACTGCTGTACTAGAAACTATATAATTAAGAGAGCTTTTTCCATAGAGGAATGCCTGAGATTTACACAGAGTTTGAAATCAACTCTATCATTGCTCCCCTGTAAGAGTTTGTGTTTCTTGTACTCTTCTGCCACCTGTTCTTCCCAGCTCTTTTTGCCACAAAGACACAGAGTGTGTTGTCTGTTTACCTGCTGTTTTGCCATTTTCTTAGAAAAGTGGAGAAATAGGAAGCAGAATTTAGCAGCAGAGCTTGGAGAGTCATAGTGAAAGAGTTGCCTGAAGGAAAGAAGATGAATTGTGATGCAGGCAGACAGCATCCAGCTGAACGTTTGACCAAATTCCCTTTCTTCCTTTCTTGGAACAGCAGCCCCAAAGTGGTGCATCCTTCCATCCAAAACATAGAGCAAAGAGGAGGAATGTGATTTTATTTCTTATTGCTCAACCAGATGAGGTTTAAGTTCAGTGGCATCACTGGAACACCTGGGGCAAAGCAAACATAACACACCCTGTTCTCTCCCTAACCCTTCTAAGAATGCTGCCTAGCTGTCAAACTTTGCAATCTCTTTCCGTCCTTACTGCCAAGAAAAGAATTGCAACCAATAAAGGAAAGAATGACTAAGTGATTTTGGGACATTTATAGATCTTGTCTATGTTTAAAGCAGTTGACAATTGGGTGTATCTGCGAAGCATATGCAGTTTATACTGAAGCTGGGGGAGGGTGAGAGAATTAGCAAGGTTTTGCTGGTATAACTTGGCAAAGACAGCAAAGGTAAATGGTGCTGGAATGTAGTCATGCTCATAGACTAATTTCAGTTCCCGTGGGCGCTTGCAGCAAAGACTTGCAGTTTCATTGGGTGCTCTATTTTTTTGTGACTTACAGAAAAAATATATGGCTTTGTGTTATCACGGAGCATCTCCTGCCTCTTACCTCATCAGAATAACTCATCCCAGTGATCCTGAGATATAGAAATATCAGAATATCAGAATACTGATACTGTCAGCCTTCAAACATCTATCTTAAGTTTGTATCTAGGATATTTTTATATTTCTGATTGCTCTATTGGCTATTGCACTGACACTTGTATATATGGAACATGTTTTGGGGTATTTTTTTCTGAAAGAAAGAATCCTTAGGAATAAAATGCAACACATTCTCTACAGATGTTCATGCTTTTCAGAACCAATTACATCTATTTTTGTCTTTTGTTCACCACTTGCATTGTTCCAAGACTACTAGAGAATGTGATTCTTTTAAGTCCCTTAATAAAGTGACATTACTCAAAAAGTTATAGTTGGTGTCTTGGCAGTTTCTGTACGTTGTGGACTGGCTCAAAGAGAAAGACCTCACCAGGCAAGCTGAAACCCAAACCTGGCTTATATTATTACTGAGGGGGCAAAAGTGGTCCTCAGTTACTATTTCATCATTTATATATCTGTTATAAAATGAACACAGTGAAATTCTATTTTCAGGAAATCAGAAAAAAGTAAACAGTTTGTTTCTATTTAAATCTCTTTAACTAGACAGTCGGGGAAAGAATTATTACCCACCCTATTGCGTCCTCCAGATGCAACCAGGAGTACATACATGACAAGTGGTAATGGATTACACTGTTTGCAACAGATCTACTAAATTCTCTAATACTTGGGACTGGTGACTTGACTTCTATCCTGACTGAATAGAGCAGCAGAGTGGAAGATCTATAATCAGTGGTGGTGCTGGATAAGTCTTTCTTGAAACTTTTCATTGTATTTTAACAATAAGATGGTGGGGGGTTTTTCTTATAAAGCAAACTATAAACACTCGTTTGAATCTCAGAAGTGGGTCATCACGTCTTTTCTGCAGAATACCTTTTTGTCCCTGTGATCCTGGATTTTGCTATGCTTATTTTCTTAAGTTATTCTAGAGTACCTTAATCTTATTTCAATTGGAATCCTCAGTTAAAATGTTATTTTCCATTCTCTGGAAAGCTGACGTTTAACGGCTGGTGAACAAATTGCCTATACCTGGCACTAATAATATATCTGAAACAATTCCTTTTTTTTAAGGATGCATGTAAAGATAACAAAGCAACATCTGGCCCGCATTTCTTCTAAAGAACATTATATATACTTGCTGTTATATTCTAGGAGCTGTTTAGCTTGTCCATATGGGAACGCTGAAGAAGCTGCTACAAAATAAAATGGAATATACTGGTGGCTGAAAGCAAATGTCTGGCCCAAAATGAAGGCTAAAAGCAGCTGCTTTCTGAACTTGACACGCACAACTTGTTACCCAGCTGTTCCAGATGTTTCAGTATTCACATATTACTTGTAAAGTGAAGTTTTTTGGTATTTTTGGTGATATTTCTTCATTCTGTCACATGCAAAAGAAAATGGTTTTAAGGTGTGTCTAAATTTATCTAGCTGTTGTGAAACTGCAAGCAACTCTTGTAGTTATGGGTAAGTAACATCACCTCAGCAGTTGCTAATTGGCTCATGTGGATGTGCTGCAGAGTTAGGTTCTGTTTGGAATAAAAGCAAAAGATGTAAGCAAATGGGACTGTTCCCAGTGGACTGCTGTCAAGTATATCAGGACAAAAACAGATGTGGTATCATTAACTTCTTTATTGCTGAAACCAAGCCTAAAATAAGGAACTAATTTTTTGTCAAATTCTATCCAGATCTCTGTTCTATGGAACAGGAATACTTCAAAGAATTGCAGACTAAAAATGGAAACACCCTCTTCCTCTTTTGAAGGTGAAATGAGTACTCTTAAAATATATATATATAGCAAAAGCAGACCCTGCAGGCTTAACTTTATCCATGGAAGAAGCAAGATTTACTTAATGACCTAGAAATTTGGTCAGTGAAAGTGTACCAAAAAAATACCTTATGCTCATCTGGTAGTCTTCCTGAATCACAGTGAAGTGGTTGCCACTGTCTAGGACTCTCTTCTGCAGCTTTAAATCCACTCCAGCCCAGTGTGTAAAATATTCTGCATTCCTTGTGTAGAATAAAAATGCCTCCTCCATACAGCAGCTCTGTCCTGACATAGGCAGCTGAATCCAGCCCACCAGTTTCTGACTTAAAATTACTGAAAACTGCAGGTGCTTAGCATCTTGAAAGACCAAAGCCCATCATGTGAGGCACCCAATATTTCCAAGTAACTTGGATGTGAATCTCCCTTATTTTCAGCAAAAGATTCTAGTTAGAAGAAAGTACTAGTTACTAGGAACTGACTACATTTGACCAGGAATCAAATAATCAGTAGGTACAAATATGTAAGAATTTGAGCAAATCATCATTAATTGACAAAGAGCATATCTCAGAACGATCAAAAAGAAGCTACAAAATTCAGCAGCTCTCAACTCATAAGCACCTTTTCACAATATGAATTTCTGCTGAGTCTTAACACTTGATTACACATGTAGTCAGTTGCTCTATATTGTGTGACCATTTTCTTGGTAAAATCCCAAGTCAGCAAAAATGTGGGGGCTGATGCAGATGTTTTCGCTTTAGAGATTAATGATTTTTATTCTTTTTATACATATTTTTCATGTTCACCCACCAGTCCCAGGAACAGCCTTTAGGGCCATTGCATTTATTCTTTTTATCCACTGAAATGGCCATATCTAAACAGAAAAAAAGACAACTTTCTGATTAATGTTTCCTGATGTTTGTGACTGCCACTGTTTTGTCTTTGACTCCTGGCTGTGTAGAGACTGTCTCAAGAGAGTTTGCACATGCAAGGGCTGGTACTGCATGGAAGCCAGCTTGTAAGAGTGAGGACAGGCTGAAAGTGTCATTTCATGAGCCAGGACATTGCCTGGAAACCCAGGATGATCTTTAATACTGGCTGTTTTCTTAGCCTATGCCAGCATACCTGTCATATTTTGTAACTACCGTTTCCAGTTTATTGTGCCTACATTCAGTAATTAATAAAGACAAAGTGCCTGGATAACATGTGGGACCCTGATCACTGTTTACAAGGTAGCAGTTACTAATTAAAGAACCAAGCTCTCGACCACTTAGGAGATAGTGTTAGTGAAGAGGAATTGGTTAAAATACCCCAATGAATTGCAACCCTGGGGCTTGCTAAGGTAATATGATTCTTTGAGATGGGGGCAGTAACTACTCTGAACTCACAGCATTTTATTTTAAAGCTTCTATTTCATGATCTTAAAGCTACTCCATTCTGTGTAATCAGCTAAATACAATCTAGGAAAGTTCATCTTCACTTCCATTATACAGAATTTAGGACAAGGAAGAATGAGGCCATGACATTTTGATCTGTTTTGCCTCATTAAAACCTTGGGGACCTCAAGGAGCAGTTAGGTCGTGTCTGCCTTGCTCTAAGCCAATGCCTATTTCAGCAAAGTGCTCTGCACAAATTACCATACATCTTTCATTGTCTGTCTGGTTCCAGGCTGGAGCACTTTAGTTATTTCACTCTTGAACAGAGTCCCTAACTTTTATAATGCTTTTAGGCAATTAACCATAGTAGTCTGGGAAGACTGAGATCTCTTTACAGCTGATGGCTCTAAACTGTTAGGATAACTGTATACAGGAGTGAATCACAGCTAAAGCCTGAGCACTCCAGATTCCCTAGGCAATTCCAAACCCTCAGATGCTGTAACTTCATCTTTGCCTGAATGCAGCAAACTGGATTTCTATTCAGTTGATCAGATGGCCACCTTCAAAAACTGTTGCAGGGCTGTTGATTTTACGAATGCCCAGCAAGCTGGATTTGTGTTTTGCAAAGTGCTGCTAGCAATCAATATGACTGCAGTAGGAGGCTTTTCCTCCTACAGCCCTCCCTTTCTCCTACAGCTGTCAGTAGGCACAGACTCAGTGACTTGTGCTGTACAACAGTGTTGTACCTGCAAAAGCAGCCAATCTAAGCTTCCGGTATCTGCTTTGGGAGGATCATTTGTGCTAACGGGGAAGCAGAAGATGAAAGGCACAGACATTACCAGACCAAGTTCAAGTACTCACCCAGAAGGACTCAAAAGGAACAGTTAGCCTTCCTGCAGCTGCTGCCCCTGCTTTCTCACTTCGGCTTTCCTCCTTATTCCTCTCTGCCTGTGCTTTTGTCCTCATGGTATGGTTGCCATTATAGCAGAGTTTTAAGGGATGAAAGCAAATAATTGCTGATGGATGACAAGATAGTGCTTTAAATAGGAACACAGATTGGTTCTGATAGCCAGCAATATAGTAACATGGACAAAGCAAGTGTCAGCAGCACAATAGGCTTAGAATGATCACCATAACCATAAGTGACTGACAAAAGAAACTGTGATATACAAATACCAATGTGTGTTCAGAAACCCTGATGTTAAAATGTCCAGGACTGTCAAAGATCCTGCGGCCTGGGAAACTCTGTAACTCACAAGCTGTCCAGATGCGGCACAGGCTGCAGCTTGCCTGTCATCTTAGTAATATTTAGTATCACATTCTCTTCTGACTTTCTGAGAATCTGGGTACAGAGCATACACAGGAAATCAGGGATTACAAACTTGTCTGAACTTTTCACTGCCAGACATTAACATGCTGATGCAGCAGCCTATATGTAAATGATGTTATCTGAGCTGGTTTATGCTTGTGTTTCCAGGATAAGAAAGGAGATTATTTCATTGTGTGAACTAACTACCTGTGAGGAAAAAGTCACAGCCTTTTTAATGTTAATGCCAGGCTCTATTTTTATTAACCTTCATAGTCAATGATCCAGTGTTGTATGTTTATTTTGTATTTTCAAATCTTAAGGATTTTATCTTTTAACCTAAATGAAAGAAGTTTTTGATGTGATTTTGCACAAACAAGTTGCTTTGTAAGGTTGTAGACACATCTCAGAGTATTCCTTTGCCCATAAAATAGGGTTGTTTTACCAACCACAAGGAAAAAGTGTCATGGTATTGCTACTTAATCATGCACAATTAAAGATAAAAACTGGACAAACATTAAACTGGAACTACAGGACAAATTGCTTCAAACCAGAGAAAATGTGTTCCTGGCCTAATCCAGACTTGCATACAGCCAGGGCAACAGCATTCACGTTCATATAGCAGACCTGAGCCCGGATGGGAACAGCCCTTGTGGCTTCAGATGGACAGCTTGTATGATTAAAAGTTAAACATGCTCATACTCCAAGCATTATGAAACGCAAGAGAATTTGTGTGAGAGTCTGATCTCTTGTGGTTACTAGATCTTGCTGAAATTCAGAATCTTTCTTATTAATACTATAATTAGGCAAGGGAGGAGGGGAGTAACTCTCAAATATTTCATGTTTTAATATCTGTATAGCTTTTAAACCAGGATTTATTTTGTCATATTTCACCTTAAAGTTTGATATAAACTGGGTTGTTGAACTTTGCTGGTAATATTTTACTACAGATCCTAGGCTGATGACAATACATTGCATGTAATGGAAATATGCAATATGGAAGAATGCAATATGCCAAAGGCAGTTATCACAGCACAGTGCAGGTGGTGGACTGTGATCACCTAGTGCAATAAAAGAAAGTCCCAAATTCTGACTGCATTAATCAGAAAAAGACCTCCAAAATGTGTGCTAGTAAAACAAAACTGGAAGACAGGTGGTTCACAGCCATTGGTTTAGCACTTATGTGAGAATAATCAGTGCAGGGAGGGGGATGGGGGGGGAATATTTTGGGTTGGGTTGGGTTTTTTTCTGTAAAGTCGCATTTTAAACTGGCTGCCTTGCTACCTCTTTACATGGAACTTGTGAACATGGCTGAGAACGTTTCTGTGAGATCCAGGTCCTCAGGGTAGCCAGGAGCACAGAAACTATGGCCTGAAGTGCTGCAAAAGGATTTTCCTTGGAAGAAACATGGCAGAAGTAGGTCATCGCTCTCTGCAGAGCTTATACCTTAACGCTTTTCAGTGTCTGACTTACACTTCTATAACACATGCCTCTTTGTTGTACCTCTCATGCAGTAGCACAACCTAAATCAAATAGTTGTCTCAACTTAGAGTCCCCACTTTTATGTGAAGACATGTAGGCATGAATTGTTGTAAGATGCCCCACATTTGAAATTAGTTCTTTTTCACCTTGCTCTAAAGTATCGTAATAGAAATGCTTCCTATATCTTCCAGGCTTTAAGTAGCTGAATCTACTTTTCACCAAGATGAAACCAATACTTAGCATTGCCAAAAGTTAGAAATTCAACCATAAAGATGATAGTTCTGATAAATTGTCTAGTTAAATGTAATATAAAGCCAAACTGCTGCCATTTGTCCTGATAGTAGGCCTCTATAGCAACAGCTTGCTAAGAACTTATAGTGCCACATTTTCCTGCTGTATTTTAAGCAGTATAGTAAGTTGTTTTGGTGCACTGAACAGCCTAGGAAAAGTACTGGACAGTATTTGTTTCTTGAATACACTTTAAATGCGTCACTAGACAAAAGTCATTAAGCACATAATAAATGAAAAAGAAAAAAAAACCAAACCAAAACAAAAAGTTTTAAAAGACTGAATAGAACTAAAAATGTTACGTGATTAAAAACTAGGCCCATCTCTATTGAGAACACTCCATGTGTATGTATAAAATAGCTTTCACTGGAAGGCTTCAAAGACATACAGCTATACCTCAGAGCAGTCCTGGGAAAGAGTCTCTATTATGCACATCCTACCCATGGTTAAATTGCAGCATAACAAAATGATATTTGCCCATTTATAGAGTCTCTTGCTTTGGAGAGTCTGTGAGCAACTGAGCTGGGAACAGACCTCAGGAGAAGGGAATCACTGCTTTGCATATTGGAAGACATGCAGCACATCTGTAGGGCATGTCACTGGGGCATTCAGCTAATTTAGGATTTAGGTCTCCCAGTTCTGCAATGTATTCCATGCTTCCTGAGAGAGGGACCCTTTGAACTATTTAAATTCTGAATTACAGAAGGGTCACAGTGCGACTTAGACTTTTCTGTGTCATACGTGCCGAGTTCCCACCTCCTAGCAGCCACTCTCCACAGTTCAACCATATCAGAATTTGCTGTGAGCTCCTCAAAACCTTTGTTCCCCTGCTCTCGGGTCAATTGGACATTCTGGTCCCACTGAGGTTAATGGGAATTTTTCAATCAAAATCAGAGAGGGCAAATTTTCATATAAGGCTTGCAGAGAGAGCATCCATCTCTGACCATTTAATCTGCAATAAAGGTGGCTGTTGTGAGACCTGATATAAAACATCTGATTGCCATTTCCATTTTGTTACTGATAATCAACAGGAGCACAACACAAGTTTCCAAATGTTCATGTTTATATTTCCCAGTGCTTCAAATAAACAGTTCTGAAACTTGATCAATGTGTGCATAGTCAAAAAAGCTTTAATTTCTCTTCCCTTGTTGACATTACAAGGATCTAAACCATGCAACAACCATTTTCAGTCATTTTGGTAACATAAAAGCTTCACTGTGAATGGAATAGTCTCATAGGTCACCCCAAACTGGTGCTTGAAACTGTAATACAGTGGGGCAGTTGGCATGGATGGCAGGTTGCCTAACTGCACTGTGAAAGACAATGCAATTATTTGGAATGGAATGGCCAGATAAGACCCCACTATTGTCAAGGGTATGACCCCAAACAGCTGATACTGCCACAGAAATCCTCTTGGCCTCTTGCCCCAAGGCTGCCATGCAAACATCACGGCATACAGACATGCTGGCCCGTGACATTGAGATAACAGGAGTGGTAGCTATTAACATTGATGGAGTATACTAGAACATGCTGATATTTGTACAGGTTTTCTACAGATTACTGCTGCCTCCTATATGGCATTTTTGTTGCCAGGGGGGGCAAAAGGGAGCACAGGAAGGTGAAGTGCTGCCCCTATTAAACCAGATAGGCGAACAGAACATTGTGTGAGCTACTGAAGGGGGAGGAGGAGAGAGGAGAGTTCCAGTTTTGCCAGATTGCAGCTACATTCCATCTTCAGAGGGCAGGAGTGGGGAAGTTTCCTGAGTAAAACCTGGGAGATTTGACAGGCATTCCCCTGGCTCTGCTGTCAGTATGCAGACAGGCAGGGCAGTTGCTTTGGCATAGAACTGCTGCAATGAGCTGATGAAGATCTTTTCAGTCCCTGGGCTTCCCAGTGCTGTCATGACAACAGCTACTTTCTTGGTCCTGCTGAAACCCCTTTTCACAGTCAGTGAATGCCATGCACAGAGAAGTAGGTCGTTTTCATCAACCTCCCTCCCTCTCAGACTTGATTGATTGAGAATAGGGAAGGACACTGTACTTCTGTGGACTCCGCTTTTCCATTAATATGATGGATCTTCGATTTGATGGGAAAGTTTTGAAGTTATGAATTGGAAATATCATTATAATAGCACAGAAGACAAATACTCTGTTATACATGGTGTTTAGTAATTGTTAAATTAGTTACAATTGCTTTGGAGTATGACTTCTGCTGTTCAGTGAATAGTGGAAAGGTTTTGGACACAAATCTGAACTTTTCTGAAATGCAGGTGTTTGCTCATGCTCAAGCCTCCCAAATAATAATTTCTACTTAAATACACTAATTCTGTATATCATTATTTGTTTGATAAACATTCCATGACCTGAATTTTTATTGTAAGCAGCGCAGTGGGGAGAGAAGATGGATTGTCCATTTGTTAAGGTTTTGGGATATCTGGACTCTTTAACACCTTCACTATGACAGTATCTTGCCCAAGGCTGACCAGACTGCATGATAAATGTGTCTCTTCAAGACAACCTCTTTCCCTTAATTATCTTGCACACCAAGCTCTGGCAATCATGGAAAGTATGTAATATTAGTTGCTTGTCACTTTTAATCTCCCAGGATTTAGCAGAACCCTAAATTTGTCACACACACTATCATGGGAATTCTGAATGCATTCAAGTCTTCAGGCTGCACCTAAACCTGACTTCAGGGACCCACGGCTTGTCCTCAGTCATCCAGCTCAGCTAAGCTTCTGTGGCTCCTGACCAGGGCTCCCTTCCTGTCTTGAGAAATCATGGTGCAAGGCATGACCAGTATGGTCATGGTTTTCATCCCATCTGAAGCTTGGGCAAAGCCAGTGTATATCAGAAAAATAGATACTGTTTTGCAGATTGGGTAATGCCTGTCTGTGTCTTCGTATAACATGGTCGTAAAATCTCAACTGTACAGAATCAGAGAAAGATTGAGGTTGGAAGGCACCTCTGGAGATGAAGTCCAACCCCTGTACTCAAAGAAGTGTCAGCTAGAATGTGATGCTCAGGACCATGTCCAGCTGTGCTTTGAATATCTTCAGGAATGGCAACGCCACAACTTCTCTGTGCAACTTTTTCCACTGCTTGACAGCCCTCACAGTGAAAAAGTGTTTTCTTACGCTTAAATAGAATTTTCTGTGTTTCAGTTTGTGGCTGTTGCCTCTTGCCCTTCACCAGATACCACTGAGAAGAGTCTAGCTCCATCTTCTTTGCTTTCCTCCTCAGATATTTATACACCTTGATAAGATCCTTTTGATAAGATCCTTTTGATAAGATCCCCTTGAGCCTTCACTTCTGGCTGAGCAGTCCCAGCTCACCCAACCTCTCCTCCTCTAACATGCTCCATATTCCCTTAATTATCTGCAGGGCCCACCCCAGCATGTTCTGGGAAGCTGAAAACTATGGTTGGAAGGACTTGTGTTCAAAAGAGCTTGATCTTGGAAAAACAAGGGATTAAAGGGAAAAAAAGAAAAAAGAAAAAAAAACCACGCAAATTATTATAACTACATTTCTGCAAGGGAATTTTGATTTGAATTTTATGAACTACTAATGTTAAAAAAATAACACTGTTTTATGTAAAAAAACCCCATTCTACTTACAAGCACAAATTGTAGAAGTGGAGTTTTAGAGTAATCGTAGAAGAATATGGAAAAGCGGCCGTAAACTTGTACTCCTTCCAAGCTGTGATTTGTATTTAATTAGCATTCAATTAAGTATGCATTTCTGTTCGGTTGTAATGGTTACACACCGGTTTTGCAACATGCAAGATTTTGATTACTTTTATGGTTTTGAAAAGAATTTCTGTGTGTGCAAAGAAAGACTCTGCTCTTGACTTCACATCATTTTAGAAGAGAAATGCTGGATTTTCTGCCTAGCATGCTTGTTCAGAATCATCCCCTTCACTGGGATGACATCCCCCTGGTTTTGTTGTAATGCTCTGTAGTTGCAGAAAATAAATGGACATACTGGTGGCAGCCCTGTGTTTGTGGTTGAGCACACACCTTCATTTAAAGCTGGAATCCTGCTCTGTTATGCATATGAATGTAGAAAACACGAATTCCCCAAACTAATAGCACATAAAGACTCTTTAATATGGAAGCAAATATGTTAATTACCTTTGGTTAAAACTAATTTAAATCGCACCCTTTAAGAATGTTGATTCTTCTGAGACTTAAGTATTTCGGATGCCTTTTATTGAAAAAGCAAACTGTGCCAAGTGAAAAATTTACACAAGGAGGTACAGGACACTTTGAGAGGGAAAGAAAATGTCTCTTACAATCCATGTATATCTTGCATCATGATACAAAACTATTGACAGCATTCACGACAGAAAAAAGATGCTCTAACTGCTTGCACAGTACTGCAGGATTATGGTTTTTACCTGCTCATATGATCATATATATGCATCAGCTATTTAAATATGCATCAGCTATTTAAATTTTCCAATATGGTATTTGGAAAAATTTCTGAATAGTTTCAAAGAAAAATACAACACATTTTTAGTGTATGCTTATGCAAGTCCCTGGAACTCACAAAAATTGAGAGACATAGTGACAGGATTAATATTCACATAGATACAACAGTGCAGAAGTACAACAAGAAGCTTTTGGTTTTGAAGCAAATTCTAAGATCATTCACAGTGGTATCTATAATAAGTAGTAGCTTATCATAGCTAAATAGTATCTATTTGAAATTCTGTGCTTATGTTTCAGTTTTTGCAACACACTGTAAAGCACATAAATGAACCATATTTATGAGGCCTTCTAATGCCTTGAACTTAAATCTTTAGATCTTTCACTTATAAGAAATCTTTGTGGTTTTGTGTTTTCCTTCAATATCATTTGACAGCAAATTTAACATCAATTAGCCTGCATTTTAGAGAAGAGGCTTTATGAACTTGTAAAATATCTGATTCAGTGATGTCAGAGCATCTATGGAACACAGGCTTCCTCTTACAGCCTGTGTTTACAGGTGGCTTAACGCAAAGACACCTTCCTCTCCACTGATCTTGCAAGTTGTTATAATACAAATGCAAATATAACGAATGTTAGGATGTGCTTTTGGATGAGCTCCAAAATGACAGAATGGGGTTTTCTATTTCTGAACTCCTGGTGCTTTGTGTCACCTTAACAATATCTTAATTTTTCTGTTCCCTTTCCCCCATCCCCAGAGTGAGCACAGTAATATTTATCTGAGCTGCCTGAGTTTCATGAAGTTTTGTGACCTAACAGCAACAGAATGCCTTTTCTTCCTTTTTTCTTCCCTCCACCCCACCCTCCCCACCCCCCCAGTTACTACTAAAAGCAGTTGCTTGGTCTAGTTCATAGCATGAATTTCAGAGACAGCTGTGCTGGCACAACAGAAGAGGCAGTGTGTCACCATGAGAATTGTTAACAAAGCATGGGCAGGGAATAGGGGGAAGAAGGACCCGAGCAGTGTCTAGAATTCATATTACTGCAAAGTGTTTTGCAAAGCTGCAGCAAGGGCTCACTGCTCAGCAGGAAAAGAAGAGGAATCCCAGCCCAACGTGTATTCCAGGCCACCTTCCTTTGGTTGGCCCAATCGAGGCAAGACTTGAAGTTTCCTATAGTCATCATTTCTAAGCAAACAGTATGAGGAAAGATTAAAGGCAGCTTTAAAAGGAGAAGAGTGTAGAAGCTGAGTTTAAAGGGAGAATTAACTGGGTGCTGCAGGAGAGGGTGGGGTCAGAATTGCAGAATGAGGCAGTTTCAGTCCGATCTGCATGGAAGGGTGAGAACCAAGTGGTGGATGCTTATGTGAAGAAATGGAGATTGCAGCCTCTTCCTCCAGATCTTGAATTTGGATGGGTAAGGGCGGGGCAGAAAGAAGGGAAGGGTGCAGTTTTCAGAGGCTGCTGAGCAGGCAGAACACTGTCAGCAAGGTGAGTCATGAGGTTCAGGCAGCAGGAATTTCCTGCAGTGCTTAAGACCAGCACGCGGAGGCAGGGGCAGGAGAAGGGAGTTCAGTGACCAGCTGTTTTGTTTTGCAGACTTTCCTCTGCTAACAAGTGCAAGACAAGATACCAGTTCTCCTGTATCTTAGGTCTATGGCATGCTTCTTCTCTCTTCATAGGCCTTTCTCACAGTTTTGAAGTGTCTTGCTTGCATGCTATACCTCACCGTATTATGATGCTGATCATCATTAAGGAAAAAAACTCAAAAATACTGTTTTACATGTACAAAATCCTCTGATGACCTCACCTAACTCTCCTTCAAAAAAAAAAAAAAAAAAAAAAAAACAACAAAAACAAAAANATGCTGATCATCATTAAGGAAAAAAACTCAAAAATACTGTTTTACATGTACAAAATCCTCTGATGACCTCACCTAACTCTCCTTCAAAAAAAAAAAAAAAACAAACAACAACAACAACAAAAAAAAAGCCCCACAAACCAGTGAAATTGTTGTGACTCAAGAAAAGAAGAAACTACTTCTTTGGAGTGTGCTCTTTATTGATTCAGCTGTCACTGTGAATGCCCTGTACCCTGCTGTTCCTGAGGTAAGAGAATAAAATCTTAATTTGTTTTCCCTGTTGTGCTGTGCCTGCAATGTTGTTTGTTCTTGCACTTGTGGAGAATGGTTCTGCTTGAACTCCTTGCCTGTGAACAAGCTTCTCCTAATCTAGCTACCGATTTTATTATTTTGTACTCTGTTGTGAATGTTTTCCAAGTACCACAGATGAGTATGCCTCGATATAAATATCACAGCTTTAAAGCACCATCCCTGTTGTAGCACAATCATGTCAGCCAGACTACACACAGCAGAAGGCCTTCTTGTGAATGATGGAGTAACAGCCACCCTCCAAGTCCAAGTGGATGTGTAAATTCTCTTTTCTCAAAAGGATTTCCTAACAGCCCATCTCCTGTTCTGAGCTTTTATTACTCCCATTCACACGCAAGTGATTTAGATGTCTTTGCAAGTTCTAGAGTCATCTGTTCTGACACAAATTACCTCTTTCAAGAGGTTTGAAAGTCAAAAACCTTGGGGAACAATATTTACCTTTGGTAAACTTGGGCATTTTTGTACAGAGAAAGCTCAATAACAAGACTCAAGTAATCATTGCTGCTTGCACTTGAATAGGACTTTATTAAAGCTCTCAAGGACCAAGCCTGGATGCAGAATTTTGTAGTTTTGAGAAACTGAGAGGACACCAAAAGATTATCACCAAGTAATTCTTTGATGACTGCCTGCTCCTGAAGCAGTGACCCTTTGGTAATGATCTCTTGCTTAAGTGCTAAGTGGTTTCCATTAGGCAGGTTCACACTCTCCTTCCTATTCATTTGTGTCCTGAGGTTTCCCTCCCTGAACCTCTTTGAATACACAAATTACCTAATGAGCTGGCGTTTCTACCTTTCCGCTTAGGGAAGTGGGAGGTATGAATCACCCTGCTTGCTCCCGGTAGATAAATAGAAGGTGCCTTGCACGCACACACGACCACAAGAAACATGGGAGAGCAGAACATTGATGGGCTTGCAAAAAACACAGGGGAGTGGATTTGGACAATTTACATTAGGGCACGTGAAGGCTTTAAGATAACTTTCCCCCCTTACATATATTTTTTCTCATGTTTTTAGGTTGTGAAAGGTGTCATTTACCCAAGTCCTTTATATAGTTTTTGTTTCTCATCACTCAATACCTCTCTGATTCTGTCCCTTGCTACACCAGAGAACTCCAGAAGGGAATCAATAAGTAGAAGAGACATATTAATTACTTTTATCTACTGCTCTTTACTGACTGAATCAGAGGGTGTTGTTTGTTTTTGAAAGCTCATGCTTCGTGTTTGATGAGTGACAGCAACACCCATCTGGGAGTGCCACACTGTTCCAAGCCAGGAGTGAAGTACAGAAGGAGGAAAGGCAGAAAGGGAGAAGCTCAGGGTCTGGTGACTATTTTAGACCAGTGATACATATATTGTACAGATGAAGTAGCATTACAGCTGTCCTTGTCCTTTTGCTTCTCCTTTTTCTTTTACTTATTTTTTAAGCATTCTTGCCATTTCCACTTTCTAGCTGAGGCTGGTTTCTAGGAACTGGGAAATGATAGTAACTTTCTGCTGTTGTTGATTTCCAAAGTTCACATATGCTCCTCTGCCGGCTAAAAATGTCACTGGTTTGTTTCCAAAGATTAATCCAATGCCATGTCCCTTTGCTCCAACACCGCATGGCTGTTTCAGCACTGTGGCATTCTGTTTCAGTGCTGCTATGCCACAGTTTACTGGTGTTATGATAACAACTACTTTTGTTGATGGGCTGGGAGCCATCTCCAGCTATGCTAGTGGTGGTCTTCAGAGCACCTTTTCCCGGTTTTAATCCTACATGGTGAATTTCTCCTGGAATCTAGGGTCTCTGTATATGCCAGATACATCTGCTATCACTTGGTGATGCTCTTCCTATTACACAGAAGGCACAATGCTTTTCTGGACTGAGTTGTGGTTCTGTGTCTTGTAGGTTTGTTTGTTTGTAACTAAACTACCATCACTTCATGATTTTTAATTTATTTTAAATATGACAAGCTCTGTAAGAGTTGGGTACAGACTGACAGGTGTGTATATGACATCTAAAGTTCATGTAGAACAGCATTTTCAGTGTTCAATTAACCTCTTCATCCCCCCAACAATTTGTCAAAATTACCTGATTTCACCTCTGTGTTCAGATTCTACCCACCCCACTGTTCTACTGCAAATCCCCATCCTATAAGCTTTAATCACTTACACACAACAATCTATCTAATGCTGTATTGATGTCCATGCAGACAAGACTCTTGTCAAGCAGCCTGTCACTTTAGTTTGGCATGATCAACCTTTAGCAAACTGTAACCCAGTTGACTGTAATATTACAATGACTTCAATTTTCAGAATTTGTTCTGAAGTCTGGTATGTGATTGACACTCCTTCTCTTCAGCTTCCACCTGTCCTACACATACAGAGCTGCTTTTTACAGATGGCACCATTCCCAACACAAAGAACTTACTAACCTCATGCTCCCAGAACCGAATTTAGGTTCATGAGAAAAAAACAAGCCTCCCGTTTCCCCAGTTCTAGGACTTTCATTTAAATCCAGTAATCTGCATTTTGCGTTCCCCTTTAATCATATTGCTTTTGCCCGGCAATCAACATGTCTCTTTACTACAAATGGAGGTTTAAGGCCACATGTAATTTATTCTCTTTGCTCCCTCTCCTCACTGCATGGTGGGACTGCTTTATCACTTGTCAATACCGCAGAAAACCATTTTCTGTCACTGCCGAACTTGTTTGTCGACAGCTCTCACAGCAGTACCACACCGTGACCTGTACCCTGTAGCTGACGACGTGCCTCGTTTCTCCTAAACTCTGTATTTCCTATTTTACGAGTCCACTCAGCTCCTTCCCTAGAGTCTCTCTCCACCCCGCCCCGAAACGTCCCCAAGTTTTCCTCAGCCGTGGCTCCCAGTGCCTAGCTCCTCTTCCTCCGACACCCCGGGGACCTAAGGCTACCCAGCTTCCGACCGAGCGGGCCAGGAGACTTCTGAGGTGTGGCACGCTTGCACCACCGGCGTTCACGCCGGAGGATGAGAGGGGCGGGCGGTGCAGTGAGAGGGGCTGCACCGGCTGCCCGGGAGCCCCTCGTTCCCCGTCCCGGCTGATCCTGCGGGACTCCCCTCCGCACGCTCGGGATCGTTCGGACGCGGTGAGTAGCGATGACGCGAGTCAAACGAAGCGTTACGAGCCACCCGTGATCCCAAACACCGCCCCGCCCCTCCCGCTCGCCACCTCCCTCTGCGCCTCGCGCCAGGGGCCCCCGCTGCGCTCCGCCTTTCCCCCACATTTTTGTCCCCGGGCGCGTTCCGTAGCGCGTGCGGCGGCCCCGGGGCCCCTCCTCTCTGCGGCCGCGCGATTGTGCGGGTTGAGGTAGCAAGGGCATAGCTGGGGAAGGGAGAGCGGCCGCGCGCGTGTGCGCGCGCGCAGAGAAAGAGAAACGCGCACGCCCCCGCCGTTGCTGCCGCCGCCGCGCGCGCCCGGCTCCGCTCGCAGCGACTCGCAGGCGCCATGGCGGCCGCTCGCAGCGACATGGCGGAGCCGGAGGGGATGCTTTCCGGCGAGGCGGCGGCCGCTGCGGCCGAGGAGGAGGAGGCTGGAGCTGGGTCCGGGTCCTCGTCGTCGCCTTCGTCCTCCACGGCGGCGGCGACTGAGACGGAGTCGTTGTTGCTGCTGAACGGCGAAGCGGAAAGCATGTCAGAGCCGAGCCCGGAGAGCGCTAGTCAGGCCGGGGACGGGGAGGATGAGGACGAGGAGGAAGAGGAGGAGGAGGAGGAGGAGGGCGGCGAGGAGGAGGAGAGCAGCCTGGTGGGGAGCAGCAGTACGAGCAGCGGCTGCTGCAGCGATGAGACCCGCTCGCTGAGCCCCGGCGGCAGCAGCGAGGCCGACGCCAAGGAGGAGCCCAAGGGCCCCCGGGGCAGCCAGGAGGACGGGCTGGGCCGCGGCGGCGGCGGAGGTGGCGGCGGGGGAAGCAGCTCCAGCAGCGTGTCCAGCGGTGGCGACGAAGGCTACGGCACCGGCGGCGGCGGCGGCAGCAGCAGCGGCAGCAGCAGCTGCAGCGCCACGTCGGGGGGCCGGCGGGGCAGCATGGAGATGTCCTCGGACGGGGAGCCCCTCAGCCGCATGGACTCGGAGGACAGGTCAGTGGGCGTCCCGTCTCCCCACCGCCGCTCGCGCCCTTCCCCGGCCCCTCCCGGGGAGCCGGGGTTCCCTCGGCGCTAGGACCGGCGGGCGCCATGTCCGGTCGCCTCACCGCCTCGCAGCGCCGGGGAATTCGCCAGCCCGCCTCGCCGAGAAGGCGAGGGGGCCTCTCTTCCCCGGGCGCCGAGTGCCCCTCGCCCACCCCTCAGCAGTAAGGGCTGTCAGGGCAGCGGCGAGGGGCAGCCACAGGTTTCTCTGGCCAACTTGTGCCGGGCGGGGCAGGGGGCGGCCTGTGGAGGGCGAGGGCCCGGGCCCGGGCCCTCCGCCCCTCCTCGGTTGCTGCCGGGCCCCCTCCGGCAGCCTGCCCGCTGCTTTTGGGAGGAGGGGGAGTGCCCCTCTCCCCCATTTCCCCAGCCGCCCGTCACCGGGGGCAGGCTACGTGGGGGGTGCTGGGGCTGCAGCCATCACTGTTAGGCGTTTCATGGAGAGCTCCGGAGCGGCCCCCGCCTTGATCTGAGCACGGGGCGCTGCGTGTTCGGGTGGTGGTATTTGGTTGCCGCTTTCTTCAGAAGCTGATGATTTGTTTCACGATGCTTTTGGGTTTTTTTGGGGTTGTATCTCGAGCCAGCACACAATCGGGGTGTACTAAAGCTTCAGGATGGAAAATGGTGTATGCATGTGGTTTTGCCTACATCCGCACCAGGGTCTCTGCAGCAGAGTCAGAAAGCTGTGTGATAACCTCTTGAAGCATTCGGGTTGGGGGATCTAGTTTACTAAAATAAAAAGGAGAACGGCGTTTCTGTATTAGGTGTGTACAAGTAAGAAGCATGCACACTGTTAAGCCAGGCTCAGTAATTCGAGGTTCAAAGTCATCTTTAGGTGACTTCTGTAATGGTAAATGTAGATATTATGTTTTCAGTTTTTTGTATGTTCACGGTATGCATTTAATTTTACCAAGACTTCCACAAGAGTGGAAAGGCACAACCAGATTCTCACACATGGCAGAATTCTACTTTCCATGTCTGGTTTGGCCTACTAAGTTAAGCATTTTAAAGAACATGGCTTACGTAGTAGCTTTCTTGGCTGTTGTGTGCAACGGTTTAATTGACAAACTGAAAACAGGATGAAAAGTGGTCATAAGAACAGTCTTAAAATGCTGTAGGTCTTAGTCTGTTAAAATAGTTTAAGAAACTCGTGCTATTTTTTCTTTCAGTTTAGCATTTAAAAATGCTAAGGTCCCTGTTGGAGTTGCAATTAAATAACAATTACATTTTGTTTATACTCTAAGATAGTTTCATTGTTAAGTATGAAGACTTACATGGTTTGGTCTGGAAACTTACTTTGAATATATGTTGCAGCAAATTGTGTAGCTGTACTAATACCCATATTTCAGAAGTGGGGCATCAATAGATCTAACCTCAAGTGTTAAAAACAAGCGAGCAAACAAAACCCTTATGAGTCAGTTCCCCAAAACCGTGTAATTGTCCTATAAGTCAGAAGAGAAGAAAGATTCAGTTTTTTGGTTTCCATCTGACTCCTGAAACTCATAGGAGTCACATTTTCTTTCTTCCAAACTTGTGTGAGATGGAAGGGGCTGTGTGCATCTGAGTGTTGGGGTTTTGTTTATTTGCCTGGTTCTTATTTTTTCAGAAGCTGAAATTTTATGTAAAATCACATAAGTATGGGAATAGACTTATCAGAAAACAACAGGTACCTAATGGAGTTTTAAGATCAGTTTCTTGGTTTTAATCAAATTAAAGTCTAAATCTAGTCCTGGTCCTATCGGAGTGCATGTGAATTTGTGGGTTGAGGAAATAACAGGTATAACTTGAAGGGTTTTCTGGAAGTTCTGTGTCATGTGTTGCTTTTGCACTCCAGAGCTAGTGTGCTACTTTCTCTGTCATTGTTCTTGTGGTTCTCTTGCTACAGTCACACAGCTAAATCAGTGTGTGTACTCATCACTGCTACTTTCCAGTACTGTTGGTTCAGACTTGGTTGCAGAAGTGGGACTCTTGGCATTTAGTGGTTTAAATAAAGACTGCACATCCGTTTTAGTTGTTGCAAAGTTTTATCTTGAATTACCTGGCTGGAAATTGGGGTGCTGAGGGAATTTTGTGCTGTAATTTCAAAGCTTCCTTACTGAATTGGGTAAGGAAAAGAGCAATGCTGCCAAGAATGTCATTTGTTACTCCTGGTGATCAGAGATTTTATTTTGTGTGCATTTGTTGCTGTAGCATGGTAAAATGCTTTATTATTTTTGCTACATGTAGTCCAGCAAGTCACTTCCTTAATCTAGTGATCCAAACGATTGCTGCTGCTTGGAACCCAGCCACACCTTGTGCTTAGTCTTGTGCCTCTTAGGTGGTCAGGCAGACAAGCAGAGCGCTGCAAGAGGTAGGGGATATGCCAGAGACCTAAAGAGCATGTGAGATGGGATGGTAAAATACCATGGAAGAGCTGGAATGGTTTAGACTTATAGGTGAAAGGTATGGGTATGGCTAATATATTAAAATCCTTAAGGACTTAATCATTCGTTGGTTTGGTCAACTCTGCATTAAAATTAAAGTTTTGTAACTATTAGAGAGTGATATTCTATCTATTAAGTGATGTTTTATATTAAATAGTATGTTGTATGGTGGTACTTCATGACCTTTGCTGACTATCTGTGTCTCTGAAGTCCTAAGGAACTTAGTGTCTTATCTCACAGTGTGTTGCAAAGTAAGATTACCTGGGGGAGTGAAAAGAGAGAAAAAGAGAGAGTGAACTAATGTGCTTGAATTTATAGTCCCTGGGTTAAGCCAGAGGAAGCTGGTAGAAGGGTATATGATTCTCCTGCTGTAGGCAGGTTTGGTAACTTTTGGATCATGCCCCTAGGCTTGGGATTTCTTTTCTTATTTCCTCTTCAGAAAATTTGAATAAATAGAGGTGTGGTGAGAGTACCTGAATTCCATGAGTGATCAAATTCCTGCTTCCCTGTGCACAGTCTTTATTATTCTCCACAATACAAATACGTTATTTTTGATTTTTGTTTCAGTGATATCAAACGTAAACTACAAATAAAACAGCTGAACAGTAGAATTTTGCATATGATCAAATTATAACCACTGTTCATCAACTTTTATTGCTAACATTTTGAATGGATTTTGAGAGCATTTACTAAAACAGTAAATAATTTGGGACATTACTGTAGGAAATTCATAAATATTCATAGCAACACAGGAAACAAATATGATGTTAAATATTGCTGCCCTGAAACTTGAGGTGGATTTTAACCAGCTATTTCCATGCACACAGACTTTGTTAAAATATACTTATCCTCCTCCCCCAAAACGTCAGAAACCAAAAAGCAAACCCTAAGTTGATACCTAGGATAGCCAGCTGGCCTTTTCAGTTCAGTAGTATTAGTAACGAGCATTAAGTGCAGTAACTCTGGGACTGGTAGGTATCTTGTTGATCTGTAATAATTTCGTATTTTTTTTTTTCCTGGGAATTGTGGCAAGTTCCCACTGCTGTGCTGAAATTTGTCTACAACTTTTGAGTAAGCTCGGGTCAGCTGGCTTAATAATAGACTGCATTCAAGTCTAATTTATCCTTCAGATGTACAGTTAGAGCAAAGACTGTTATCAACATGTGAATGCTGGTAATTTTCTTGTGTCTTTCCCTAAGTTCGTACATGTGCTGAAAGGATAGATGTGTTTCACCAGAGCTCTCTGGAGCAGCTAGTCTTATCAGAATGCTGAGAAGCATTTGATACAACTTTAAAAAAAAAATAATGGTTCCGCTAACTATAAACACAGTAACAGCATTGGGCCACAGGTACTGAAGCTAGACCTAAGCAGATGCATAGATTTGGGTGCAAATCAGTTGATCTGGATGCAGTGAAGATGTATTTGCAGCTCACTGATGTGCTATTGCTGAACTACGGTATTTACTTACAAATACTTATTGTTAGAATACTGAAATAATTTAAATATTGTTTTCTGGGAAGTTTATTAGGAAGTGTATTTAAGTCTGCAAGTTTCATTATTAGATTTTGTTTGATTTAGAGAACAGTAGTGGATCCTGCAGTTTAAATAAAATGTTTGGCAGAAATACAAATAGAGCTAAATGAAGGGCTTTTTTGTTCACCTTGTGGATTTGCCTTCTGTCTTTGTACTGTCATGTAGAAGTTACCTCTCTGATCTTCCTCCGTTTGTACATCATCTTTACCCTTCTTTAGTAGTTTATCTGTTGTTTCCATCTCTTCCAGACTAGGCAAGAAGCACTGAAAAAATATGCTTTAGCTGGATGTATCAGCTGTTTTGCCAACTAGTATGTGAGTGCTGACTGATTAGCTGGTAGGTCAGATGTAACAGGTTGTTTTTGGACCTATGCAGTAATCTTTCCCTCCATGCTAATTAATGTTCATCTTCACAGTGCAGGCAATGTTCATGTAACTTGCAAGGCTTTTGTTTTTTAGCCTGACTTTTACTTCACTCACTAACAAAGTCAGTTATTGGGAGGGGCTGACTCAGGGAATACTCAGTAATACTCAAGGAAACTTTTAGCTATCTTAGCCATATTAGACTTGTGGAATCCTTCTAGAAATGTTATTATTCTGTTCCTCTGTAATAAGTGAGCAGCTTTTGAAACATGTTTCAGGAAAGTGTTTAAATAATAAACCTTTTTTTTTCCAGATTGTTAGGTTTTTTTGCTTTTTTTTGAATGAAACAGGTTGAAACATAAGAGATTCTGGCCTGAAAAATCTGGGATCTAGGCTGAGGGGTTTTTAGTCTAAAATGTTTAAAATTAAGGCCTTTTCAACCTTTAATATGTATGCTGATTTTAAAATATTAGCAATTTAGAAGTTTAAATATAGTGTTTATCTAGTTTTTGAGTTCTCAAAAGCAAAGAATATTCAAAACTGATGGGGCAGTGACGTGAATTGTACGAGTGATGTTTATGAAGGCAGAATAGTAGATTAAAAATATAATCAGAAAGACATATGGTATTAATAGGTATGCTCCATGTATCCATGTGACCAGATTAAAAAGTGCTTCAGGCCTCTCTTTGCTGCATAGTCTCACTTATTACTATTCAGGAAATGAAGAATCATTCATTAGCACTGATGGCAAGGTGGTTAAATCATTACATGGGTTTTTTTTAGCATGTATGTAATATTGATGTGTCAGAGTGGGCTATGTAGAAGATGACACAAATTTTCAAAATTCTGCTGAAAATTATATTTTCAGCATTTCTTACTGCATTTATTGTTTCTGTCATTATTTACTTTCAAATTGCAAAATAAACCCCTTGTTTCTGTAATGGTTATGTTCAGGCCTTTCTGGCACTGAAGAAAATAGCTTTTGATGGGAAGACAAAACAGCCCAGATATTTTGTATGGTGAGTATCTTTATTACCAAAGCTGTTGGTTGGTATAATTGAGTGGTTAACATGAGGTCTTTTTGTTAACAAATGAAAGAGCTTGGTATAATGAGCTGTTATAGTTATTGCAGTAATATGTAAATATGCTTCATAGAATTTGAGAAAAATGTTTTTCTTTTCAGTGTAGAAGATAAATGGTACTGCTTTTATGTTGGACTTGTACTTCCCCATAGGTGTAGGTGCATCTTGTTTAAGTTTGTGACATCAATAAGACTGGTAACTTCTGAATATGAGGTTTAGTTGGGGTTTTGTTTCAGGGAATTTTCTAGGCAGTAGTGGAAAGAACTGTCTTGATGGGGTGTTTTTTTGTGCCTTTTTTTTTTTTCTTCCCCTTTTTCACTTTCCAGTTAAGTTAAAGTAGGTGTTATATGCAGCCTGAACATCCGTTTGGCAGAGATGTGGCATCATGCATTTCTGGAGTTGGTCGCAGATAAAACTGTGATGCAGTAGAAGTGTTCTGCCATAGCCACTCTTACTCAGATTTGCGCAGCTTTTCAGTAGCTTTTTATATTTGCATCTGTTTTGAACAACACTATTGAATTACAGAAAAATGGTGGGTGAATAAGCAGTATGCAGTGCTAGCATGGAAGACAGTAGTATGTAAGTACACCTAGAACCCATTGTGTTGGGGTCATTGTGGAGCAGCCTGTTATTGAGTAAGTGGGGACATGGCATAGAAAGGAGTAAATGGAGTATTTGAGGTGGGAATAGGGGTTACTGCTGAGGTGCACACTTCTGGTTTGGTAGGGAATGAGAGATGTCTAATAGCCTGAGGAAAAAGCAAGAGCTTAACCCAGAGAAGGTGAAAACTTGGTCTCTGCTGTTAACAAGGAAAGTAATTGCACGGAATTCTTGAAAAAGATGGGAGTGTAATCTCCAGTTAACCTGTGGAGGAGAAGGGAACAGAAGAGAGTAAGGGACTACTTTGTGTGAGTAGTGAATTTTACCCACTCTTCCAGTTGCTATTAAAAAAAAAAATAAATCAAAAAAATGGTGTCATGACTTGCAGAAAGCCTGAAGTGGCAGTTTTGGAATATTTTTTGAGGTAGAGGTTTCATTGTTTTGTTACCTATCTGTATAACCAGCTCCTTTTTATAAGTTTTTATGTAATCTGTCTGGAGTTGTTAATGCTAGAGTATCAATGTATTCAAATCAATTTGTTTTAGTAAATGAAATATAAATATTTCATTTTATGCTTGCTATTTATCATTGGGGTTTTGATGTGCTAAAATAGTGTTTACATTTGTCAGATTGTTGTTGGTTTTAGTACTGCAAAATCACAAATAATTGGGAAAAAATGTGAAGCCTCTAAAGATACTGGTGTGCTTTTTAACTTGAGGTGGGGAGGAGAGTTTGGGGGTGTGGGTGGGATGGGGAAAGACATGGGATTTCTTTTTCGATATCTCGTATTCTTCTCTAGACTGTCTTCTGCTAAGCTGCAGTTGCTAATGTTTAGTGAATACTTTGTTTAATAGAGGGTTAATTAAGATAGATGCAAAGGTATTTGATAGTGATAGAAATGCAAAAGATTTGTTACGATCTTGAAAGTCCCATTGTCATCCTGATGCACTGTAAGAGTGTGCTGTAATTCAGCTGTTTGTGCAGTGTCAGAGTAAAACGAAACAAAGTTGTTTGAGAGGTTTGTAAAGGACAAGATTCTTACTACATATAGTAGTAGTATTCTGTATTAAATATGCTTTACCTAAATAAAATACAGCATAAAGAATCTCCACTTAATATTGTTTCATGCAGCATCTTGTACAAATTGCTAGTTCCCCTATAAAATTGGAACAATGTATTTTGATCATTATAGTTTATTGCACTGTAATCAGCTTAGATTCAAAATATAAAAAAAAAATCTTAAAGATGCAAAGACAGTATTTCATTATATACACACTAAACTGAGAAACATAAACCTTTCTTTGTGCTTGAAATAAAAGTAGTTTTAGCATGTCTTTAAGTAGACTTCCTTAGGCTAATTTGCATGCCAAGTTGTAGATTAGACAATTTGTACAAGTAGTTTTTAATTCAGTGTCCAGCAGAACAGGAATTGGACCTTCAATTTATAACCTGCTATTATGAACGGAGTCAATTAGTGGAGCTTTACTTTGCTGATTTCTCTGCTTTTGTTGCCAGGTTAATACTTGAAGTAGCACCTGTTCACTGAAGTACAAATAGGAAAAGCTGCTACTTTATAGAATGCTGTCCTATCTGTGAATTTTTATTCTCTGTTAAGTTGAACCTAACATGACAGTAACTGAAACTGGAGGGGATTTTGAGGTCTCCTCTGGGAGATTTGTACCTTTCTTTGGTTGCTTTGTCTTCAGAGGTTTGTGTTCTGGGAGTTAGGGAAGGTATCCTGAGGATGAGGGAATTGGAGGGTGATTTCCTTAACACCATGCCTGAATGCTGTCACCTTCCTGTGCTGATTACACCACTTCATGTTTATTATGGTTCTTGAGATGGAAAGCATAGTTCAAATACTTATTTCCAGTGGTTCCCGAGTGACTGAATGTTTCTTCTGTGCTTCTCCTAAGGTGTGCTACTTAGTAAATGTACAGTTTTATAAATAAAGATTAAAAATTATGAACCACTTGTTGCTGTTCCATAACTTTCTAAGGAGATTATCAAGTTGAAGATAATGTGGTTCTCAGAAATGGAAGTCAATTTTATCTGTATCTTTTAAGGCAGAACCACTTACAGTTTCTTGATTTGTATAATCCTTTTGCAGATGTTGTCTTTGTGCTGTCATATTACAAGGTGTATGTTTAATCTGCTCTATTCTTGCTGCTCTTTAGATATTTTGGCATTCCAAGGTTCTTTATTGTGTTACCTGTTCTTCTGCATGCTACAAATCCGGTGATGACCTGGGTTTGTGTTATGTAAATATTATGAGCTCAAATATTCTAGGGCTAACAATCTAAATAATCAAAGTAAGTGATCCGGAAGAGTGGAAAAAGCTCTAGAGAGGTGGTGATTCATAACACACTTTCTCTGTCTTGTTTTGTTTCCTGTGCATGTTTGTTATTTTAAGCCCTTCGATTCCTCTATCTTGAAGAGCTTTTCTCTCTTAGGCTGGTTTTATGTTATCAATGCAAAGTGTTTGCAGTGTCACTCTCTTTTCCTGATATTTATACCTAATCTAGACGTAGCTGTACAATAAAATAAGCTGCTGCTTCAAAAAGAATTTAAAAACAAGTTTTTCAATGTTGTAGAAAATCTGTCACTTGATTATTTTCTACTACATGGATTTCTTAGTAGCTACATAACTGTATAGATATTCAGTAGTTTTGCAAGCTTGTTTTTAAAATTGATTTACAAATACTGTTTGAGTCATGTTGAGAAGTTTTTGTTAGAATTATGTAATCTGTGTGAAGCATAGGCTGGATTTTTTTTTTTTTTTAAAAAAGCGTAAGTGAATCAGAAGCACAAGTGCTTCCAAGTGCGTGAGTGCTTTCTGAAATTGTGCAGTCCTGGAAATCATGGTCATTTATCTAGAAGTTGCCTTATTGTTGTTCTTACTTATTTAAAGGTATCAAGAACCTGAAGGTGCTTCTGGAAAATGCTAGACTGAAGGAATATTGGGTTTTGGTTTTGGTGGTTTTTATTTTTTTGGTTGGTTGTTTTTAGTATACTGTCCTACCTGTATAAAAATTACTTTTGGGTTTGGAGAAAGATACGTAAAAGTCAACTAGTAATGCTGATTCATCAAAAGATATTCTGTTAAGTAGAGTGACGAATGACAGGAGAAAACAATGACACTGAGAAAGCTGATTTAGTTATAATAGTTTAAATGTTTGCTTGTTTTGGTTTCAATAGCTTAAGTGTTTGCTAAGGGTTTACAGAGTAGAGTTGCATACATATCAACATTTAGTGGCAGAGGAACTGGAATAATGAAAAAGAAAAAGATTGCCTGTAGCACTTAAACTAAAAAGTAGCATATAGAATTTATTCGAAATTGATGATGAAGTGCTGCATTGGACTATGATTCTATAATTCATTCAAGATATAGTCTAAAAGTAGAAAAAAAATCCAGTTGAGTGGCAACAGATTAGTATTTTATTTAAAAGGGAATAGGTTCCTTTTTTTTTTAGTTTGAAGAACTTTGTGTAAGACATTAAAGAGTATAGATGAATATTGCTGGAACAGGACCTATTACAGAAATGGCTAAACTGCTTATAAAATGAAATGGCTGGGAGTTACAGTTTTCTGATAGTTCTCTTGATAGGCTCCACCTAAAATGCAAGAAACTTGCTGCCCTGACACACTTCTCTAGAAATAACAAAATGTAGGGGGCTTTTTAGGTTTTTTGTTTGTTTGTTTCATGGTGTTGTGGGTGGTTTTTTTCTTTTTTTTTTCTTTTTCTCTCCCCTGTGCCTCTAGAATCATCGTATTTCAGATGATCTGACACCTCACAGCACTGAGAACCTAGAATGTCTTTCTTAATTAGCTTGGTTTGGGCCACCCAGGAAAGAGGTAAAGGCTGCAAGAGGTGCAGCTTAAGCACGTGTATGCTTTCTCTAGTTTACTATAGAATGAAAAAATATGAGGAAGCCCTTCAGACAAAAGTTTGTAGCATATATAGCATCAGAAAAGACACCGATTTGGGATGTCCCTTGACCTCCCATTTCAAGATGAATCAGAAAGATGATGGTAAGTTTTATAGTTAGAGGTGTGGCTGCTGCTACGTCTGCAAATACTTAACTGCAACACTGTTTTTGTTAGACCTGCTGATTCACTCACTTTTTTCTTTCTTGGGATTTTAGAAAGGGTGTGAGGGCAGGATATAAAAAAAGATGTGTGCACACACCAGCTTTTTTTTATTCCACTTGAGTCTTATCGTGACCAAAAAGTAGAAACAGACCAACTCAGCACAGGAAGGGTTGGACTACTGAAATGTTTGTACCTTTCAATCCATGAATGGGCTTTTCAATCCAGGGTGTCTTTCTATCTGCTTGGGTTTACCCAGAGAGGAAAAGGTTCCTTAACAAAGAGAAGGTAGTAATGGAAATTACATCCTTTTTTTTTTCTCATCTGAAATCCTCAAAGCCTGTAAGTTGGAAAGTAATAATGCATATCAAAGAGGAGAAACAGAACAAAGTAGGTAAAACACAGACATTCTGGCAAACTACTGGTAACAAAACAAAGACATTGAAATAAATTTATAGCTAAATAAGTTAAAGCAAGATTTTCTGCATTTTTCTAAGCTGTTTTTCCCCAGCTGGGAGATCTGTTTAAATCCTGACTGCCATTATCAAAGCAGAATGTCACAAGTAGAACTTAAGCGCTTGTGGCATTCCCCTATTGCTAGTGACAGACAGGTCTGCGTTTGCTCCCAAGCTGTAAGCAGGCTCCAGCTCCATTGTAACGGATCTATAGACCATAGCCTGATGAAGAACATTAGACATTTGAGTTTCAGAGAGTTCAACTCAGGGGTCATCCCAAACAATAGGGCATCAAAAACAGTCACTGCTGGAGAGAGCCTGCATACACAATAGCTGTTTTTAAGAAGCCTATTCAAAAGACCGACTAATTACTAAAATTTAAAACTGTTACAGCAAGCACAACATAGTCTTCAAGTTTGTTATCCCTATTTTCATCCTAATCCGAGCATCAGAATCAACTTGAAGTAAAAATCACAGCTTAGAGGCAAGAACTGAATGCTTTTCTAAAATACCTTCTTAAACCCACACCTCGTTTTACCAAGTGTACAAACACTGCTTTCCAAACGCGGCAAGGTAGAACTGAAAATACAGAATTTCTCAGGAGACTCAGACCTTTTCCCCTCTTCCTCCTACATTTTTCTTCCACCTATCAACAGCTTTGAAAAGATACCGACATTTAAAGTGAGTTCATTAAGAAGCAACATTAACACAGACTTATGCAGAGAATTCACTACCTCAAAGGCACTATTTCAGGTTTTATTTTTAACTGTCCATACTTTACTGTAGCTAGAAATAATACATCTTCATAATCAAGATGATAAGTTTTATTTATCATCACTCTCATTTTAAAAGGTTTGTACCTGCACATCTAGATGTGTATGTGAACCAGTTGTGTCTAGCTTGTTAAATCCAGTCCAAACTGTATTTAAAAACAATCCCGAAACCGAAAAAATAGCTAAAAAACTTGCAAGAATTTTTAAGTCATTTATGGAGAACAAAAGAAGGTCTTCAAGCATTTTAAGTTTTGGATTATTCTTTACCTTTAGGAACAAAATTAAGCTATTGTTGGACTCATGTAAATACGAGTATTTTCTGCTAGGAAAAAATAAATGTCCAAATTATTCCTAATTCAGAATGAACAAATTTCAAACCACATATTTTACCGTGTGCATATATGGGCACTACTTGTCATGTACAGTTAGATGTGAATGAAAATATAACAACCCTGTGATGTAGCACATTAAAGGAAATATTGTATCTGACATTGTTCCTGACACACACTTGTTTCTCCAAGGAAATCAATTTCTCACTAGTGCAAGTAATCCCTTGCACTGAATTTAATGAATAGTATGCCCCCAATTTTTCTTTCCCATTTTTCTTAATCTGTCAGAAACATAGACAGTAGGAGTCCAGTAGGAGTCCAGAAGGAGTATGTACAGAAACCAAAGAAACAGCATAGAAGAACATAGTTTTTACTTTTCCATGAAAACCCATTAGCAACTGTCCACTTGAAGCAGTAGTAGGGGGAGCACTGAACATGCACACACAAAAGGCCAATCAATTTGCTATTATACTTTTAATGTCTGCTAAGCATATTCCCTCTAGACCTTAACTGAAGTAACCTTCCCTCAGGCTAAATTCAGGCCTAACAGATGGGCTTTATACCATGCCCTTGAGGGTCAAGAAGCCCTACTTCAGTCTGATCAACAGGAACTCATTTCAGAGTTACAGTACCTCCACCAAGTGTGCTTAGCTTCCAGTCCCCAGATGTTCAGTAGGTAAGCAAAAGACCCAGCTGATTTCAGCTAACACCAAGGGAAACGACTGTGACAGATCCTATAATAAATAACCGTACCTTGTAAAGCATCAAATTAAAAACAAGCTGAGATCCCAGGGAACTTACATAGCAATGTTGCTAAAACCAATACTGAGTAGCCTTCAAGCTGCACACTACATTAATTAAAGGAGAAATCTTCTTAAACAGTTTCTTCTGAAGTACATAGTGATAATCCAGTTATAAAGCATCAAATCCATAGAAGGTAGCCTCCAACTAAACGAAAAGCATAATTAATATTCAAGAATCCAAATATTACAGACCTCAGTGGAAGTAAGTGAACATTTTAGGGGAAAAAAAACCCAACAAAACCATAGTCAACCCATCAAATCTTCTCCCAAACAAACATAAAACCATACTAGTTTATTTAGCTTTTTAACAGTCAGTGAAGTGCTCTCCTGTTTCTGTATGAAGCTTCAGCTACATTGTTCCAATCCCAGTGAAGAGCTTAAGAAAGAAAACTGAGCCCTAGCCTTTAGATAAAACAAACTGGGAATAATGGAAACATTGTAAATGACAGTTCTCTCTTACAGCAACTTGAAGGGTTAAAAGGTGGAATCCAGCAGAAAGCTTTTACCACATGGAAGACTAAATCACAACTAGGTACTTGGAGTGGTGAGGGTATGTTGTGGTGCATTTGCAATATGAAATAAACTCTCATGCTATACAGGTTCATCATTTGAGTTATTTTTGTTTCTGCTTAGAGGCATTAACCAGATTGCATGCCTGTTAACCAGGGAAACCACACTTTGCCTGCATGAGTGCACACTTCTCCCCCCATTCTTTGACAGAAATCATTCTGTGTTACATTTTTTCATTGCTTTTCCACTTAAGACTAGGCTGCAAAACTGGGGAGCCCTCAAGAGAACTACGTTAAACACCCCTTTATGATCTGCCCTAGTTACCATACCTCTTAGTTGGAAGTTTCCTTATGCGTATTTATGGGGTTTTTGAGAATGGTACTAATGCCGTCAGTGGATGTAGAAACTTTGTAAATAGCTTGAAAGTTTTAGGTCCTAAGTGTTTATGAAGTACTGCACTTTGGTACCTTTCAACTGTGAGAAAGCTAGGGTTACTTACCGATATCCAGTCGTCTGAGGCAGCTGTTACAAGAGTGCTGTATCTGCAGTACTTTGCCATCCTTGGTTGAGCAACTTCCTGCTAGAACCACTGATCTGTGTTACATTACTGTATGCAACAAAAGTGGTCAGGCTATGTATGTGCCACTTTGTATGCATTCAGACCTAATTCCGAGTACTGATTTTGAGAAAACTCCATATAGAAAACTGAGGTGTGTGTGTAGTCACATTTAATTATTCAATTTTCCTATCATCCTATTGGTAAACTTTGCTTTAATAGCACAGTTTTACAGATTTTTATTTTTGGGGATAATATTTTGCTTAGGCATCAGCTGAGGAAGGAGGGGATGTTAGTCCCCTCATTGCATCTGTTGTGGGCCTAGTGTGGTGGAAAACTTTGGATTGCTTGCAACATTCTTTGCAAATAAAGCTTCTGACACTTTCCTGGAGGGATCCTAAACTACTGTTAGCAGTAGCAAACACTGTTGAGAACCATAGGTTCAGCTGGGTGCTAGTTGCATTTTTTTTATTTTTTTTTTGTAAGTTTCTCGTGAATATAAAATAAACTTTTGGGGAAAGGCAGCAATATGGAACAGATTCAAAATTGTATCTGTAGCATTCTGTTGGCCACCTTTTATTTGCTAGTCTCAGGCTGTGAGGTTGTATGTTATGAAATAAACCAGGAGACTACTTAAGGGGATAGGGGAGATCATGGAGAGCTGTGTGTATAGAAAAGGGAAGAAAATAAAAATATAGAGCATGTGGATAAATGCTGTGAAGCAGCAAAGAGCCCATACAACTTGCATGGGTAGAAGTCATGCCTTGTAAGTTGTTAGATCTTTTTCAAAATTGGGAGGGGAAAGCCCCCAAACCAAAACAGGTCATGTAGTATTTGTACAGTATTTAGGAGATATGTATTTGATATATTAAAGCAAAAAATGTGTTGAATAGGTGTCTAAAACTTTCTTTTCAAGTTGGAAAAGAAAGGCATCTACTGGTGGGTGAGAAGAGGAAACCTAAACAAGGCAAATACCTGTGACAGTTTCAAAATCTATCACATAAAAAAAAAATGCTAGTACAGTATTGATCAAAAGAAGATACAGATAACATGAGAAATTGCTAGTAAAAGCTTTTGGAGCAAAAGAGCAAGCATGCTGGTGATCTTTTCAAATTTTGATTAATGTACTTTTTATTAATCTCAATGTGTAATAGAATAATAATAGTGGGTATGGAAACAGTGATGGTCAAAAATATGGTCAGAATGCTTTATCACAGAAATTATGTGTGAGAGGTGGAGAAGAAGAGGGATGTGATAGAAGTTAGAAAATTATAAATATTCCAAAGTGCTGAATAGGAAGCTATTTTCTTTCTTTAAATTATATAATTAGATTTTTTTTTTTTCTTTGCACATAGGTCAGAAGACTGTATAAAGGCACCTGTGTAAAAATTACTGCTTCATACTGGGCTGTGTTAGCAGAAGTGTATCTATATGATCAACAGAAGTGATTCATCGCCTCTGCTTGGCACCATAATGGCACTATGTCTGGATTACTTTGTCTGGTTTGGAATTAATTCCAGATAGTCTTATCCTGGAGAGGATTCAGTGGAAGGTCTCCAAGATGGTTAGAAGGCTGAAGGAAATGCTATGCATGGGGAGGCTGAGAGATTGTTTCTTCAGTTTTAGGATAGGAAGGGCAGGGTTATTGCTGTTTTCAGTGACCTGATAGGGAGGTTTACCGAAGGAGGAACCAGAGTCATTTCAACCCTACAGCTGCCAAGGACAAGAGGCAACAGACAGAAGTTGCAACACTGGAAATTCTGATGAGATGTTGGGAAATTTTCTCTCTCCCCCACAACGAGGTTAGTCAGACACTGGTAAAATTGTCCAGAAAGGTAGCAGAAACTCCAGGCTTTGAATACGCCCATTAAACAACTCAGCCGGACAAGACCACAAGCAGTCTGATCTCACTTGCTCCTGTTTGAGCAGGAGATTTGACCACCTTGCCTTCAGGGGGCTTTTCAGAGATAAGCTATTCTGTGATGCTGAGGCTTTGTGGAGGCAAACTAGGTAAAGGTCCTAAAAGGCAGAGAATAGGTTCACAAGGTAAAAAAAGATATATCAGTAGTTACTTAATGTTTATCCAATATCAATCTGTCTCCCTATTCTTGGCTTATGTAAGGAAAGAGTATACTCTCTTCAGTTTCTTTCTGATCAATTTACATTTGGCTCTTTATCTGCCAAGGTACGGATCAGAACAGTTTATGAGAGTGACCCCTTGGTGGCTACATATTCCCACTGCTGTGTCTGGCTACTCTAGAAAGTATTTTTTTTTTAGAACAGAACAGAAAGCACTAGTTTAGACAATGAATGTGATGGACACCATGCTGGGGCAAGTGTGGGAATGCCTTAAACCTTCTGTAGAACTTCAGTGCTCTATTCTTTTAAAGGATTTTATTGTTAGTGGTTTATGCTGGGCTAGATACATGTCTGGTCTGACCCAGCATGCCTTCTACCCTCCTCAACACTCTGTCACCATTCCATCCCCCACCCCAGGAAATAAAAACAATTAATGGCTGCTTAATGTAGCTCAAAAATGACCTTGTTAATCACACCTGAGTTAATTTTCTGACAAGTCAGTGAGTTGGAGAATTTTCCATCCCTCCCTTTTATTGCCAGTGTCCAGGAGAAGTTATACTGTCAAGTAGCTATTTCCTCGCTTTGTTTGTTTTAGTTAAAGTAATGAACCATAATAAATAGTAAGTTTGTGTCAGATTTTCTATTCAACCTGTATAAATATATCTGAAACCATACCCCATAAAGTTACAATTTTTATTTGTTCTCTTAACATTCAACAAAGATGAACTTTGGTGTGTTTGTGTGTCTTACAGCATAAGCAGCACTATTATGGATGTAGACAGCACAATTTCCAGTGGACGTTCAACTCCAGTCATGATGAACGGACAAGGAGTTCCTGCCTCCTCTGCAAAAAGCATTGCTTATAACTGTTGTTGGGACCACTGCCATGCTTGCTTCAGCTCCAGCCCAGATTTGGCAGATCACATTCGCTCCATACACGTGGATGGTCAGCGAGGAGGGGTTGGTGTTACTTTTTTTGCTTCCTCTTTCTTAGTTGCCAGGATTTTGCTCTTTAATGACACTAGCAAGTTATATATTTTAAAGTGTCAGTTCTGTAGCTAGTGACAACAGAAGTTTGGTCTTCAGCAGTCTGGCATTAAGCATTTAGCTGTCGTCTTCTGCTTAGTTCACTAGATTTGGTATTGTGTACTTTTAATTGAATGTCTAAGAACGTAGTGAGTTCTTAGTAAGTGATTTAAAGCTGCCAGGTTTTTGATGTGCTAACTTCTTGGCATCCTGAAGTTGTTAGTATGTCTTTAAGTACTTGTACTTGGAATTCAATTTCTTAAAACTCTTAGTGTCGGTGTTACTGCATGCAAACTCAGATGAAGTCATATCTTGATTTTTTTAAATGGAGGAGTCTCATTAGAGGTAAAATGTATACAGAATGTATAATAGCAAAGATGAAGACTAATTGACAAAGTCTCACCGAAACAGCTCTATAGTACTGATGGCAAATATACCTTCAATATAATTGCCTCTTGTATTTAAATTTTTTTTTTTTTTAAATTGAAGTGCGTATATAATCATGTATATTTCAGTCCAGTCACTGGTCAAATGATGCAATTTTCATTGGTCTCACAATTTTAATGCTTCAAACCATCTTCCCAGTAGAGTAATTGCAGCTCTGTACTTAACCACCTGCACCTCCCATATTGCCTTTGATGTCTGGAATATGTCATATAAACTACCTTTACATCAAACACAAGCAATCTGCCTGCTTTCATTGCTATATGCTGCAGCTCTTTAATTTCTTGAAGAGCTAATATGAATCCTTAACCTAGAAGAGTCATTATCTTTTGACTTTTTGTCCTGTCATTCCTCCAGAAGTAAAATATTAGGCCATTACAGTTTAGCTTGAGTGAGTAAGAGACTTAAATAAAATGCTAATTTGCATTAATTTAAATATTTTCGTATGTAATTGTGTCACTGAGACAGCTGTGACTCTGGTTGTATTTAGCCAGTGGTTTTTGTATGATTGAACTTTAATATTTGGTGACTTTTCAGTTTAAGCAGAATCATCTGTCCAGTGAGCTGGTTTTTTCTTTAGTTACCTGAGATTTTTTAGCTACCTGAGATTTCTGTAGTCCCGTTGCACAGGTTCTGTTCATAAAAGTGTTACAGGAATCTTGATTGAAACAGTGAAATGGATGAGGTGTATTGGTGTCCTGTGGGCTTCCACATAACTGCATTTCTGGGGATCTTTGTTAGCCTGTCTATGACCCCATTTCATTTCTTAAAAAGGGGCTGAAAGATTTCAGGGTGGCTTGTGATGTTTTTGGATTTTGTTTGTTTGGTTTTACCACATGATGTGATTCATGGTTACTTTTATTTAGAAAATGTTAGACTGTATTTGTCTTCCTGAAGGATGAGGTTGTTGGAAGCATCAAGCAACTGATAACTGTTGCAGTCAATTCACACTTTTTATCCCCCTATTGGAGTCGGTTTATTTTTTGAAAAGTTCTTGAACTTGGTGCTATGGAAGGGGACTGATCCTTTCTGGTTTGTTTCAAGGATTTGCCTGCCACCTGCTGGTAAGGTGTTTAAGTGGTGTTAGAAATTCCATTCTTGTGGTTTTGATTGGCTTTCAGGTATTAGCTACAATGAAAAAAAAGTGCTTAGCTACATTTGAAAAAAGTGTGGGCAGTAGCCACTTATTGAAAACTTAAAAGCAATGTGATAAGCGTCCTTCAATCGTACAGTGTGTATTTTCAAGCTAATCTGAAGTATGGCTCTGAACCAAGCCAGATAAATCCTTGAAGAGTCCAGGAAGATTTTGGACAAAATAGTTTTACTTCCAAAATTTTTTTTCCCTGAAATATTTTGGGTTCAGGCTTTTGTCAAAGGTTCCCAAAAACTGGGGGACTGGACTTCCGGTGGGTTGTTGTAAAACCAAGTGCTTCATTGTAATGCCCTTTGCTGTGTACCCTGCCGGCTGCAGTTGCTGGAGGAAATGCTGGGACAGTTACAGAGCTGTTGCAGAGCTAGGAATCTTGGAAATTCCCATTCTGTGGCTTCTGGGGGGATCTCGAAACTGGTTTAGGGGGTTGGTCTTATGTATCAGTCATACACATATGTATGTTTTTTCAGCTTTGCGCTAGAACACTGGGTTATGTATCTATTGTAGAACAAGTATGTAGCACTTCTGTGGGTGCTGTTTTGTTTTGAAAATACAACCTTCTGAAGATAAGGTTTTTTTTTTAAATTTTTTTTTAATCTATAGAAAAGAACAAGAAACTTGAATTCAGTTAGTTCCTTGCAGATCTGAAAATGTGTATTGCAGACAGTGCTATTCCTGGGGCCTGTCTTTTGCTCCTACAGGTTAGGGTTATACCTCCTTTCACACACAGATGTGTTGAGGACATTCTAATGAAAAGGAAGTTCATGGAGCTTTTTTGTTCTCTCGGTTATAGATAGACACAATGAGAGGAGAGAGAAAAGCAGCATGAGTAAGTTCTTACTTCCCTTAATGCACTATTGTACATGTGACTGATCTGCACACTAGAATCTCAGAACACTTATAGATAGATTTTAAATCCTATACAAATTGTGACTTTCTTTATCAGTAATTTAATATAAGGCCCTAACTAAAAGTATCCAGTATTCCATAATGTAACTCTGGTATCTAAACAACTGTATTCTCATGAAGAGCTTTTACTTTGTATGCTCGAAGAATAAAATTGTTATTTGCTTATGGCAGTAGATGATTTTATTTCTTTATCTGATCTCCAGAACATGTAAATTTGTAATTTAAAAATGTTCTGATACAGATACTGAGTGCAAACACAAACTCTTTATGGGAGTTGCAGTGGTTTTTAATTGTGTTTATCTGCAGGAGCATCTGGTTTATGATGCTTTATTCCAGTGACCTGCTTTTTGACTATTTGCGGTTGTAATTATTTTTAATTTGGTGAGATGTGAGATTCTATGATATGGGAAGTGTGTTGCAAAATAAATGGTTATTATTCAAAATTCTTTGAAGTACACTGTATTGTAAAGACAGGCTTCTTTCCTAATCTGATTGATTTTTTTTTTTTTTCTTTACTGTTTCCTTTGACTTGTGTAAACTTACCACATTTTTACTCTATCAGGTGTTTGTTTGCTTGTGGAAAGGTTGCAAAGTATATAATACACCTTCAACAAGTCAAAGTTGGTTGCAGAGGCATATGTTGACACACAGTGGGGACAAACCTTTCAAGGTAAGATTCACTGTAAGATATATTATCCCTTATTTTATGAGTAATCATACTTATTTTTCCTCATAAAATATAATAATTGAAAAATGCCATTACAGGAGGATTTCTTAAAAAGTGTCCAGTGAGCTGAGCCATCACTTTTGCAATAATAGTGCCCAAAGGTGCTGTTCTGTTGTGAAAACAGGTGAAGATACTGTCATTGTTTCTCTATCCCTTTTTCTTTTAATCTATAAATGGCAGGGGAATGTAAAAGTAAGTAACGTTGAATTTTTTGTGCATTTTCCAGTTGAGCTGCTTACACTGTTAACAGCGAGACATTTTGTCTCCTGCTTTACACTTTCACATTAAACTTTGGATCATGCCTGATGGTGCACGTTCTGTGCTGGAGTAAGAGTTGGTTCTGTTAACAAATCTCAGATGAAACACAGCCAATGATTATGGTTAACCGCTCTGAGAATAATAAGGAAGTCAGGAATGCGGGACCATTGAGCTGACTGTATTTCCTGCATAGTATTTGCTAACTTTCTCTTTCTTTTCTCCCCTAATCTGTACCTGAAATTCTAGGTATAGTAGTGTTTATCATTCCCATATCCACCAATCCGTTATTAATGAGCTGCTTCATCCTCTTATGGATACAGTTGGGGCAGTTCATAGCTGTCAGTCCTGGATCACTTGATGGTAAGTCCCACCCACACTGCTTCAGACTGAAGTTCTCGTTCCATATAGGATATGAAAATGAATTAGGGTTTTTTTTGGTGGGGGGGAGTTGGGGTTTTTTTGTAAGTTTAGGTAGCATTTTGTGCCTTCCTCTCCCCAATTCCTCAACCCCAACCAAGTTTTAGTCACTTTCTTCACTTCGGTCTTTCTTCTTTCTTCTCAGGTACTATCTTCTGGGTTTTTTTTTTATTTTGTTTTCTTCGGTGGTTGTTGGCTTTTGGTTTGGGTTGTTTGGCGCTTTTTCAATTTTCAGTCAGCTTTATTACAAAAAAATACTTTTCTGTTACAGTGATGTCTTCCAGAAGTTACTGCTTCTGCATAGGTTATAACAGTAGATATTACAGAAAACAAAACTACTCCAAATATAGAGAGTAAAACTAGTGCATTGCATGTGAAAAGAGGTGGTTTTTTTTTCAATAAAGGTTAGATTTTTTTTCCATACTGAACTGTGTAGTTTAGTCTGAAAATTTCTGACTGAGAATGAATAAAAACAGGAGACTTGCTCTTGAGGTTATCATACCTTTTGTTCAAAGGAATAAGGCTGGCATGCTTTTGGAAGCACAATGATCATGGATCCCTGGAAGTTTGCAGATATTATTGTTCCAGCAGCTGATCTAATCTTAAGTGCTATTCCCTGAGTAAAAGAAAGAAAAAAGTCATCAGAATAAACTTGTACCTTAGGTCTTCTCATTTTGGAATTAAATATTTTGCATACATTAAAGTATAATGGCAAGCTTTGGTCTTGGAAGAGGGCCTTGCAGTAGGGTAATTTGTGTACTTTTTTGGTCTGAATCAAATAAACTCAATTTTAGAGACACTGGTTTTAAAAGAGGTGGGCATAGCTCAGATATACAACTAGTACTTCTGAGTCTGTCAGTAACCTGCTGAAGTCAGTAAAAGTTGTCATCCTGTTTTTTTTGGCTAGGCTGGTTAGAGCTAGAGCACTAAAATTTACAACATTTAGTTCTGTGTATGTGTTATTTCACCAGCTGATCTTCTGTATTTTCTGGTCATACTGAGGCAAAGAGCAAAATACAGGCTAGGGTTGCAGTAGTTAATCATCATGGCTCAGTGTGTGTTATTTCAGCATGTTTTCCTACTGTTGTCTTATTCCCTTTGTTTTTTATCTCTCTATTTCTCAATCTGTTCCTGGGGTCTTTGAATGGAGGATAATTGTGGTCTGAGTAGAATTTTGTAACATCTTTTGTTCCCCTGTCATTTATACTGAATATAGGCTTCAGGGCTCATGAGGTAGCCAAGTAAGTAAGTGTCTGGTAACAACCTATTAATTAACTAGACTTCTTTCCTCCTTGCTTCTTTTCTTTTATGAGCTTTTGAAGTCTACTGTCTGATACAAAAACTTTTAAAGTGCTGGATGTTAGCCTTGATGGGTCTAAGAGCAGCCATTGCTAATTGTTTCACAGCAGTCATTCAGAAACAGAGCAAATGTTTCTCTTTGATGCATTTAGCTGTTCCTCTAAATCTTAATTGGTCTTATTTTAGGAAAAGCCAGATTTTTTTTCAAGTCAGATTTGGATTAAGGACCCTGTGTTCCTAATGATTACTCCAGACAAAGAATCTCCCAAAACCTAAATTGCAAGTGAAATTTCTGTTGCCTCATGAGAATATACTTGAGTTCTAGCATGAAATAAAGGAATCTGTTGTCTTAGAGAACTTAGAATAGTTGAAGGATATGTCCCTGCTTTCTCCTGTCATCCTTTTGCTTGCAGGTGAACTCATGTAGTTACCCATGTTGGATTAAATTATGTATTTTTGTGATACACATGGTGTGGTGTTCTTTAACTAAAAGCTGCATCCAGCTGTAAATGAGCTGCTGTGCTTTCATATTAAAAAATAGTTGTAGGTTTACGTGTCCTTTCCATGCATACATATAAACTGTGTGACTGTAATTCATTTGTCACAGAAATAAACCCACTCCTAAATTAAAAAGGCAAATGTTTCATATTTTCGTAAGTTTTTCCTTTTTTTCCCGTTTGTGTGGCCTCCTCAGCATTAATCTTGCAATACCTCTGTCACAGAAAAGCTAAATTTCCTTATGAATACCTTTGTTATGCTAACTTCATTTTTATATGGGACAATTTCTAGGTAGCATATGTCCTGCTTGTAAGTAGGAGACATTTTATATCTGAGTCATCTGCTGAACTAAGGGAGGGGGGAAAACCCAAGCCCTAGATTTTTGGGCAGAATTTAGAACCTCAGTCCCCTTTAGTTGTATTACTTTTCTGTTTGTTCTCTCTTTTTTTTCCTAAGCGTTTAATGTGAGTGGCCTTGGGTTTCATGTAGAACAACATAAATGGATATTTTGCCAGGGGTTTTTTTGAGGCCAAAACACTTAAGTTTTGTTACTGATAAAGTGTCTTTTCCTAGGGCACCTACCAGTCCCTCCAACAAAGAAAAAGTATCCAGTAAATGAGACACAGTTACCATTGCAGCCAGCTCACTCTGTAGCTGAATACAATTTCTGCAAAGCACATGGCTTTCCAGTTCTATTTTTTGTGTAAGCAGTAAAGAGATTTGTTTTTCTTGTCAAGAGGAAGAAACAAATAAACTGGTCTTACAGAACAGGTGTCTAGTTGAGAACATGCAGGCTTTCTTTTGCCCACTGTTAAGTGTTTTAGAAGCTTTTCTGCTCTTCTTAATACCTGAAGTTTACTGCTTTTATGCTGCTGGAAATTTTTGCTTATTGCAGTCTGATTCTAGCCATCTCTCTTATTTTTTTCCCTTCTTTTTTTGGCCATTGTAGACATTCATTTAATATAGGTATTTTCAGAGTGTATTATTGTTTCTCTGAAGACATTTGGTATGTTTATGCTTGTGTATGATTCTGCATTCAGAGCTGAGAGAGAAAAGCCTGAACATAATTCTTTTTTAGTACACTTATTACATAATTTTTGAAGCTTTTTAGAAGCTGGTGGAATGTTGTGGATTATCACTGACATGTAGCGGTGGTCCTATTGAGGGTTCAGCAACTTAAAAACTTTCAGGCTTTCAGAACGTGTAGGCAGGTGTATCTAGCGGAATAATCTGCTGAGTTAGAAAACTAATGCAGTTACTGTCTTTGGCAAGCTAAGAAAAAGTGAGTGAAGAAATTCTGCCTTACTTATCCTAAACTTGGCTGTTACAGATAATAAATAAATTTGAATAGCTAATGTGAAGTGACAGCCTGCATTCCGCAGTATGGTTTCTGGTACTCAGAAAAATTGATGTACTGCTCACCATGCCTCATTGCTATACAAGGCATTGAAAATTGCTTGAAGACATAGAAAAGTCTTAAAAGTTTAGTCTAGGTGATCAAATACAAGATGTTAGGTACAATGAAGGGAAGACCTTACAGCAGTCTTCCAGCATCCAAGAGGCCTACAAGAAAGCTGGAGAATGACTTTTCACAGGGGCATATAGGGAAGGGACAGGGGAGGAATGGCTTTAAACTGACAGAGGGGAGATCTAGGTTAGCTATAAGGAAGAAATTCTCTACTGTGAGGGTGGTGAGACACTGGAACAGGTTTCCCAGGGAAGTTGTGGATGTCCCATCCCTGGCAATGTTCAGTGCCAGGTTGGATGGGGCTTTGGGTGACATGGTTTAGTGTATGGTGCCTCCCAACCCAATCCATTCTCTGTTTTTATGGAATAGTGGAGCGAGCACAAAACAACGGAGACTTTATGCAAAATAATTGCATATAGCAGTCTTCTCTAAATATGACTGCATGTGCATACTGTACCAGCTGCTTTCAGGTACGGATTCCAGTGGGTATGCTCTTAATGTTTAAGATCGGTCATACAGGATTTGCTCATGCAGGGTAAATGCTTTCAGTGACAAAGAATAACAGTACAGTGTTCATTGGAGGCTTTCATCCTTTGTTTAAAAGGGGGGAATGAGGGAGAAATTAATAATAAAAATGGAATTTGATGCTCAATCTACCACCTGTAACTTTGGAAATCATTAAGGGGTGACTGCATTTGATATAGCTCTCAGAGTTATACTTGCTGAAATGCAGAAAACACAGCCAAGCAGCTTCAGTCCGCATTATTCAGTCCTCATATCTGTCACTCTCTTGGCAGAATATCTTCTAACCATTAGAGCATTGCAGATGCTGATAGAAAATGTTAAGGCATTCTGTGTAAGCTCTTAGATGTTGAGACAATAAGAAAGTTTATCCAGATGTCTAAAATACCACTGTTAGATTTACTGGATTGCACACTGAATATTCTAAAAAGGAGATTTGTTTATTCTGAATTCAGAAAAAAAACCCTGTACTACTAGATTTTTTAATACACTACTTGTTAAAGTCACTGGTCATTACTGCCCATTAATTATGGTGGGTATGGGTACACTGGAGAAATTAAACTTTTTATGTGTTGACTTATTTTCTCTTGAAGTAACATATCCACCAATCCGGACCCAATCTATCATATTTAAAATTGAATGCAAAATTGATAGGTATAGGTTTTGGGGGAATAATGAAAAGATTGGTTTAAAGTTGTACATAATAGTTAAGTTTGATTTATTAGAAGCCCTCTAGATCTGTATAATTATCTGGTGGGAAGCTGATTTGGTGTGACTTACCGTCCAGAGATCCTGAAGTGACAGCCTGAACTGCTTCTTTATGTTTGGAGAGAAGAGACTTTTCCCATTAGTAACGGATTGCTGGATATATTATTTTAGAGAAAAAAAGGAAAAAAACAGGTAAGATTTTTTTTCTCCTCTCTTACTATTTCCTGTCTCCTACAAAGGCATTATGTGTCATCTTTGCTATATCAGCTGTTCATTATTTGATGACATGATCAGGTAGCCAGTCTCAAATTTACGCAATATCTCAATGTAATAATTTCTGCAAGTATTTCATACTATGTCTGCACACTGTAAGTAGGCTTACCTGAAGAAGATAATTTCTAGTTGCAAGTTGAGTATATTGAAGATTTAAAGATGCTGGTTTGGGAATTCTGAAAGTAAAACTTGGGTAAAGCAAGAAAAGTAAGTAGTAGCTTCTGTAGACAATTTATATAGAATATCTGCAGTATTTTTTTTTTGTAGATGACTAGACAAAAGTCAAATTATGACATTGTTTTGACAAACTGCAGTTTGACTCCCAAAGTTCCCCATCTTACAAGAAATGCAATTGAGTCTTATGAACTTGCGTTTTAAAAAGCTTTAGAAACGTGCCTGACACAAAGTTCATGTGTTATTTCCAGAAGGTATTGCCTTTTGATATCATACTTTAATAAACTTGGAATATGATAATGCATAACTGTACTAAGAATTTAGGCTAATTTTGACCTCTAGCAGGCATTGGCAAGGCTGAAATTTTAATTTCTCAGTGTGATTGAACTTCAGGGTATGGGTATGGGGTTTTTGTTTGTTTGTTCTATTTTTTTTGTCTTTGTTTTTTCTGTCGGTGTTTGTAGGATTGGAAAGAGAAAAGCAGAAGTCAGAAGCACCTTAATGAAAGTTAAACATAAGTTTAGACTTAGTTGCTTAGTTTCATGAAACTGCTTTTAAGGGCAAGACAGCTATTTCAAGGACTTAAAAATTGGAGAATAAAAAACTGTTTACACTGTACATGCATGTGTCTTACCTATATCTATTGATTGTGAGTTTATCTTTAATAGAACTAAATGAGTTGGGTTCAGGGTCAGGTTAGATGTGGCTTTGAACAACATAGTCTAGTAGAAGATGTGCCTGCTTATAGCAGAGGGATTGGAACTGTATGATTTTAAAGGTCCCTTCTGACCCAAACCATTTTATGGTTCTGTAAGTGTAAATTTTAATATCCAGTATTAATTTGAAGTAATAAATATTGCATTGAGTGTAATTGAGATTAGGGTCTTGAGTATTTTGAGTTTTATAGGTATGCTGGGATTTCTTGCATTTTAAGTCACTATGGTATAAGCATACAATATTGCCCTTATTTGAACATGGGAAATTATAGGGCAAGGTAAAAAGATGTAGGTAGTTTTTTGATAAAAAGTCTTCACAATTCTTGAGATACTTATTAGTGGGAGAGATGAGGATGAACAAATACACTGTGAAGGATCCTAAAGCTTTTTGTTAGGAAATTACGCTTTTGTAGTTAGTTCAGTACTTGGAAAACTTTCCCTGAACTCCTATAAGGTTGGTTTTTTGTTTGTTTGTTTGTTTCCTTTTTTTTCCCCCCCAAAAAAAGGCAAGTAAGAACTGTGAAAAAATCCTCTTTTTTTTTTTGTCTTTATTGTCTTGAGATGGTACATACATATTTGTAGTCCCTTAGCAAGTATTAAGTCATCAGAAATAACACAGGTTTTTCTCTTCGTGAGCACTTTATAGTTTTATAATGATTCTGGAAAACCATTTACTAGGTCTGAGGCAGAAATAGACTTTTCAGTTCTGCAGCCACAGTTGGGAAACATCAGAGTTGGATTTTAGGGACAAAACATGCTGGATGGTGTTCTACTGTTGTTTACATGTCTTTCAGTCAAATATGCAGGCTTGGGGCAGATTACTGTACAGGCTTGCAAATTCATCTTTGGTCTTAAGAGAAAACTTAGCACTGTGTACATAGTTGCAGCATTACTTATTCCTGAGCTCCTTTTGGAGCTGCCTCATCAGTCTGTTGTAAAGAGAAGTGCTAGAAGAGAGAGGTATAGATGAGAGCTTGAGAAAGAGAGGACCTAGAGGGAGAAGCAGAACAGATGTGGAAGGGGGACTTTCCAGTGATTTAGTGTGGTGATGGGTTTTCGGCTACTGGCCAATCAACTCATTTGCCCTACTACTGTTCTCTGGATGAGAAGGAAAATCAATCGTAGATGCACAATTCATTGCAGCCAGTCATGGAATGCATATCTTAAAATAGCTTTTCTATTACTCATGTAAGCTCAAATATACAAGGGAAAAGGTTTGTGCCTCCCTCCCCAGCAGTATAATTTAAATACTCATTTTGCAAATGAAATAATTATAAATACAAACCAAATATTTAGAAAAATGCCAATAATTATTATGGCCACTACTAGCTTAGTCGCATGTGTGTTGCAGTTTCTTGGTTTCTGATTAATTATTGTTAAATCTTTTCTTACTTTTCTGTTAGGGAAGGAGAGGCCATTTTCTTTAAATAAAGACTTTCTTAAGTACTCCTGGAGTAACAGTAGCATCCAAAAAAATAATTGTTAATACAACTTTCAAGTTACTGAAGTTAAAGTCTCAGAATCTTAAAATAGCTTTTTACTGTCTTTGTATAGTACTTACAAAAAGCATTAAGCTATTTCAAATATAATGTGGGGAAGGCTGTGTTTTGTTTGCTTCTGCCTTGTCACAAGAAATGAGGATGCTAGAGAAATGTTACCATTATCAAGTACAAAAGATTGGAGAGCTGTTGAGAAATACAGAAAATCTGGAAGACAAAGGGATGTTTATCTCTGAATGGGAAAGTTCTTCAAAAGCATTTATTTTCTGTGGGAAGAGTTTGTCAACATAAATGTATTGCTTGAGATTTGCTTTTATTCTATGCAGTATTACAGATTATAATATAGCCTAGAAAATATGCTATGGAATAATTATTGAAAGTTACAAAGTTCAGATAGAAGTTTTATTTCAGATTCTGTTTCTGTTTTTCTTTTTAAGAATTGCATGGTCATTAAGAATTTGTCTTCCTTTTGGTGTTGGAGGTTGAGCCAGAAAAGTCAAACTGAAAGATCTGTCAAACTGAAAGATCTGTCAAACTCCTGTGAATAAGTGCCATGGTGATGCAGTTGTTCTGTTTTGTTTTTCTCATTAGTGTGTAGTTGGTGGGTGCAATGCCAGCTTTGCATCTCAGGGAGGACTTGCCCGTCATGTGCCCACACACTTCAGCCAGCAAAACTCTTCAAAAGTTGCCAGCCAGCCAAAGGCCAAAGAGGAATCTCCATCTAAAGCTGGAATAAATAAAAGAAGAAAGTTAAAGAACAAGAGGCGACGGTCATTACGTAAGTATTTCCAGAAGCAGAAGTTGTTGACAGTTTTGCCTTCAGTGTGGTTGTTTACAGATGTGGGTCTGGTAGGATTGGCAATATTTAGCATTATAATGTGGGCATTCCTTGTGATGGGAGGAAAACAATCCCAGATTCTGTTCGTGTCCCTTTTTCAGGTAAAGCAGCTGTGTGTTCAGTTTTCTGTGAACAGCAGTTTGCATTTACAATTTAAAGATATTTTTCATATTAGAGTTACTTTTTGTTTGCTAACTGTTACTGTTGGAAAATGTTCTCTTTAGTGATGTTGAGTTGTGAGGTTCAGTACTGCAGACAGATTGCAGATTCATATAAATTAGAGATAAATGCATATTATATAAACTCCCTTTTGAGCAAAACATTTCATTAGCTTAATGATAGTTTTGTGAGCATAACCAAGATCTAATTTTGGACAGATGTAACTTGCTACATTTTTTTAAATCTATCTCCACACAGTTGATGTTCATTAATTTTATATCAACCAGTGTGCTGAGAAATGTAATTTATCATTTAAAATGAGACTTGTTTCCTCTAGCAGACAATAATCACCAAGTACCTTTCCTAGTCCATTTTGATCCAGTTGTTCAGTTCCCAAGTTATCCTAGTGTCAGAATAATAGCTATGTCAAATTTATTTAGAGATTCTAATGTACAGAAATGTTAGAAAAGGCTAGGCAATTGTTAAAACCATCTGATTTTGTTTTATATTTGGTCTGAATGCAACTCTGCAGTACTGGACTGGTTTGTGGCAGTTGCATTTTGGAGTAGAAGCGTGTAAAAAGAGCTTAGATTTTTTTTTTTTTTCCTGCTGATACATCAACAGCTGAAAAAAAAACGCTTCCATTCATTTCTAGCTGTGGTATAAAGGCAACTTTACAGTATTGGAGAGCAGTGTGAGACCTTTTTTTTAAGAACCAGTAGTCTCATATTGTCCAGAGCTCTGTTCATAAGCAGTTAGTCATTTCAGTACTGTCTCCTGGCTGGCAGTAGGATTTTTAGTGACGTGCTGGAGAAGTTTTGTTAGTTTGCTGGGACAGCAGTTTCAGTCTTAACATTTTCCAGGACTCTTCTGTGGCAGAACACTTTGTTGTATTGATCTTTCTTTTCCTGTGAAAAGATAAGAATTACCAATTACTCACCTAGTACTGCAGCAGTGCATGCACATACTAGTGGTCTTAAGTGATTGCTCTTTATTATGATTGTGATTATTCTTAATACCTCACCTGAGTTTTTAAGCAACTGAAATTTGTGAAACAGTGGTCATTTTTCTGCCTGGAACACAAGCCTGACCTGGAAATATACAGTATCATCTTGAACTGTGAAAAGTTTAGTTCCTGTGTCTTTCTTCCACACTGTGAGGTGCTAGAAGAGTTGCTGTTAACTTTAGTTATGGTGATCTATTTTAGTTTTTTTTTCTGGAAATGCTTGGGTATTATTAAAATATATCTGAGCAAATTGTATCGTTAAACACATTTTAAAAGTGTAAGCTTGAAGTGTAAATTCTAATTTTGACACTATTTCAACATTCAAAGGCCGTAGAAAGCTATTTCTGTTCTTTTCAGAAATTGACTTTCAAAGAGGTTTCTGTTTAGCAATCTATGTAAATGAGAAGGCTCAAGAAAAAAAGGCTGATCAGTGGAGGGTTATGTGGTTGCTCTGTAGTATGTTTTTAGTTCATCTTAGTTGTAATGAAGGAGAGACTTACTTGAAATAGTTGTAGTTTCCTAAAGGATTATCTTGATTTGTTGACTGTGTTACTGAAAATATAGAAATCTAAGATTGGTCCCTTAAAAATTTTTACTTTCAGAGATTTTTGAATTGCATCCTAGCTTGCTTCTCCATACTGATCCGGTTAGGTGGCCAACTCACTCAATTTTTTTCCCCCTAGTATATGCAGAAGAGGTTTTTTTTTTCAGGTTGGCATTTTGTTAGTAATTGATGAACGTTATTAACTTACAAGTTTCAAATCAGAGCCTCATAGTTAAAAATTCAGAATACCTGCAAAGATGTTCTAGTTGTAGTAAGAATATATTACAGAGTTCTTGAATGAATCTGTGGTAAAAAAGTGTAACTAGTAAATATTATGGGAAAGTTAAAGTTGAGACTAGTACTTGAAAGGCCTGCTGTCTTGATCAAGTGTTGCTCAGGAAGAAAAATGACAGCTGTTTGAACAATTTTTTAATCTTCTTGCCTCTTAAGACAAATGCAGTGCTGGCTGTAGAGTTTTTTGCCTTAAGGCAGAAATAATCTTTAACTGAGCTGGGAACTGACTACTGTAATATATTTCTCCAGAGAGTATGTGACCCAGAAATGTAAGTGGATGGCATTTTCTGAAAATGCTAAGTATTGATTTTCTTTTAAAATTTTGTGTGGATTACTGTTGATTTGGTGACCTTGACAAATTTGTTTGTCTTTCTGTTTGTTAGCTTAGGTAAAGAATGAAATCTGCTAATTTATGTTTTGTCTTTTCAAGAAGAATGAGGGAGGGAGAAGACCCTTACCTAAGAAGCCAAACTAATGAAGTAACGGCATTAAGTAATTTCAGTCTAGAATATATAAAGCTGGGAATGTAATTTTATATTTAGGCATTTTAAGAGTCCAAACGGAGGAATGTTGAATGTACGTACCAAGTTCTCGGCAAGTTGGCCTAAAACAATTTATGACAAAGCAGGATGCTGTTTGATAGTGTATGGGCTGAGTTGCTCACAAATAACCATTTGAGGAAAAATTAATTTTGCATCACAAAAAATTTTTCACCTGAAAAAATGTTGTCAAGGTGTTCTTTCTTCCTCCTCATGGTTTGAAGTGACCCTGGCTTTTTCTGCAAGGTGTAAGTGGCTAACTGAATATTTATTGGCAATTGATTGCTAATACATGCTACTATTGAAACATCCTTTTGTATAAATTCTTAATAGTTTTAAGTACAGCAAATCAATAAATTTGCTTCCTTTGTGTTTTATATCTGGTAGTAAACACCTTCTGAGAAACATTAATCCATAATTAAAGAAAGGAAACTTTACTTTGGCTTTATGTGAGATTATGATCTTCTAAGACTATAAGGAGAATTCTTACTGTTATTTGATATTTTTTCTTTCTTTTGTAACATCTTGCAGTTCTTAAACTGTTTTACACTTCTTTTTTTGCTGTCAATATTATGTGTTCTTTTATGTTTGGAGGTTAGTACTTTTATGATGAAAACATGTTTTAATATAGACATCCTTATAGCTGTTAACATTAGTGGTGCTATAGAGACAAGTACAGTCAGTAGTTTGCTTTCTTTTCTGGATAAACTTATGAACATTCCCTGTTTCATGTAGTCTGTCATTTAGAGGTATAGTCCAAGCATGCTAAAGCTGTGTATGTCAAATAGGTCACAGTATTGTTACTCTGAAGCTACCTCAGAGAATTTTTCAGAGCCTAAGATGACATTTATAATATTGTCGCTTGCTTTTCCAATAGAAAATATGACACTGTCCTAATTAGCAAGCATAATAATTATGTTGGAGAAAAGTGTGATAAGCAAATTTACTGTTAGTGAAATTTACAGTAAGACTATGTTACGTAAGACTTGGAATTTCATTTAGTAGGATACTGGTGTGAAGATTTTAATTTATTTGTGTACTTTGAAGGAGATAACTTACTCTGAAAATGATTTTGAGGGTACAGATTTAAGACACACAGAAGATCCAGCATTAACACTCAATAAGGAATAAATAGAACTATTCTTACACCTTTGACAAATTGTGGCCTTTCTTCAGTGTCTGTTGAATGTTATCCAGTGGTAAATCCTGAAGAAATTTCACGTATGAAATCAAAAGCAAAAATGTAGGGCTTCTTTTGCTTTTTACTCTCCCTTTCCTTCCTCCCTCATATTTATAAAATATTTATATGCTTGCATCATTGACCACCTGCAGCATGAGCTTACTTGCCACTTACAGAGAGAAAGCATTTCAGTGAGATGATTGCTTAATTGGCAGTATCCAACTGAGACAGAGTAAGGACAGAATGTACAGATGAATGCTTAACCACAACTAGTCCCAGGAGTGGAGCAAATACTAGCTGTAAGTAGAATTTGTAGTTTGTTTTGAAACAATGCATAGATAGGCTTGGTGAAAAAGCATACAGAAGTTATATTCAATGAAGACAGCAGAATTTTTAGTGGCTGTTTTTGCAGATTACTGGAAGGTACATAGTTGATAATATACTATCAAATCTTATTCTTAGTTTTAATTTCAGTGTTTTACATAGAGAATTATTGCTCTCAAGCTTCAAAAAAGCCTGAATAGTTTCATTCATGCTTGATTTGCTTATGTAATTTTACTACCGTACCATATGGTTTATTTTTAAAAAAGTGTGTGAAGTATTTTTAACAGTATGCAAGTATGTGCCTAGTAGCAGGGTTTTTTTAGCTGAAGTAGTTTTAGTGTAGAATTGATAGACATTCTTTACACTCCAAAACAGAATTCAGTAATTTTTTATTGTTCAAGAAACAACTATAAAAGTCCTTTCCTAAAAGAATGAGGGCTTTATTAGTGCCTGCTGGTTTTAGACTAGTTTTAAAATATCAGATGGATGTTAATTGCACTTTACTCATTATAAATGCAAGTGTAGTATGTGATACTTCTTAGCTAGGAAATAATATGTTTACCAATAATCAGGGAACATGGAATGACAACCTTTACACAGAAACAGGCACGTCTAGCATTGTGGAGTTTTTCACATGACTGTTCATCATTATTACTCCTTAAAGATCTAAAGTTTTCTGAAAAGCTGGTATTTTCTGTATGTTCACAATAATTCTTACTTAATCCATTGCTTTGTGTTCCACTGCAGTACCAAGCAGTTCTGTTTTCTATTCAATAGAAATAGCTGGGGTTTTCAGATTGTTCATAGTAAAGTTGAGAAATAAGGCATATGTATAGTTCTGCTTTTAATTTGTTGATTGAAAGCTTTATCATCTTCTGAAGTCCCTTAATACCAGGTTTTAAGAAGTTACAAGAATAATATTGTAACTCTTGACTGTGCTGTAAGGGCTGCTTTTGCACTAAATTATATCTCATATTTAATAATGAGTTCTGGGCTTAGTTTCTTTGTAGTGGGACTTTTTTATTAAGAGGTGATAGCAATGGATGTTCCCAGAGGTGCAGAACAAAATAAATGAGTTGTTAAATTTAATGATCAAGAAAGAATAGAATTCACTTGAAACTTTAAAAACTGAGCAAGTATAGTTCAGTGTGTCAAAATAGCTGTTTTATCTACATGAGGTATGTCTTGACCAAACTTGCATCACTACAAGGTGCCACCCTTGTAGCCTTTTCTTCCTCTCAGTTAAATTAATGTTTACAACACCTTGACAAGGTAGTGTTACTACCATAATAAGTTATTTACTAATGATGCGTGAGACTTATTTATGTGCTTGGACGTGTTTGGATGCTTTCAGTGTGTTGAATACTAAGGATCTCTTTTCCTTTTTTTCTAGCAAGACCTCATGACTTCTTCGATGCGCAAACACTGGATGCTATAAGACATCGAGCCATCTGCTTTAACCTCTCAGCACATATAGAAAGTTTAGGAAAAGGCCACAGTGTTGTATTTCATAGTACTGTAAGTATATATGTTATGCATTGTTTGTTAACCTGTGTGTTTGAAAACCCTAATACTTCAGAAAGATTTCTGGTTTTCTCTTACTGCTATAGGCATTTAATCAGAAAAAAAGTAATTGTGGGTATTTTACATTGTTGATTTGTCCATTTCTATTAATAAATTATCTTTTAAAAAGTAGTGCTAGTAGTTATTCTAGCTCACAAATTGAATAGCTTGCATTTGAATCCTGTCTGATACACTTGGGGAAATATCTAGCAGCAAGGATGCATTGTAGAAAAAATTGGTTATATATTCCAAATGAGAATACAATGCAGATAGCATTTCCATAGTCCTGAACAACAGTGCTGATATCATTTGAGGGTAATTATATGATTGAGTATATAAAGACTGAAATTGGTGGGTTTTTTTTTGGTTTTTTTTTTTTTTTTTTTTTTTTTTTTTTTTTTGCCGGCAAATGCTATTTTATTTTTTGGNTTTCTTACCTGCATGTCTAAAATCAGTCCCGCTATCTGATTTTGTTGATTGTCTATGACCTAGAATATAAAAGTGAGTAACGTAAAAGGCTGGAATCTCTAAGTACTTTTGTTTTTTTTTTTTTTTTTTTAATAAGCTTGCCAGCAAAATGCCAGTGAATTGCTAGGAGGAGGCAAATACCAGATGTCCTTTAGTCCTATTCTTGTATCCTGTTTTGTTAATTTCACTTGTGCTTGGATAGGATAAACATCAGTATTAATTTAGAGAAGTTCAAAACATGCAAGAAAGTACTGAATTAGCGTATAGGGATCTAAAGTTCTAAAAGCTGTGTAACCTCCAATTTCTTAGCCAACCAGGGAATCCCTCAACTGAGGGAAAGGATTAAGAGGTGGAACAAAATGAGGGGGAGTGCTTTGTAAACTAGTAGATTAGTGCAAGATGAACTACAGTCCAAGGAAGGAGTGTTGACTGCTTTGCCTTCAGCCATGGCTTAACCTTAACACATGATTCTAGCTACTGGATTGTCAATCTCTTTCCATAAATGAAACATGATTTTATACGCTTAACTTATTTCACCCTGTTCTACAAGACTGATGATTGCTGTTAATGTCTGTGGCCAATTTTTCCCAAGTGATTACTCCTGAACTTTATGTCCATTGAGCACCAGCTGCAAGTGAATAATGCAGGTGGCTTAGCTGTTACTCTCTTTACATCTCATTCTGGTTTTCATGGCCAACATGGATTTTACAGTGCTATGAGAAAAGGGGATTCTCTTCCAATTCACAGTGTGCTTTAATCTGAAGGGTTATTCAGACAGACTACTTGGTTGTGAAAGCTCACCTTCATATATTGGAATTGTTCATAAGGAGACATAAGAGACATAAAGCAGAATGTGCTCTGAAACGGCTTTGAATAAATTTGGAGGAAGTAGTAAAAGTCCTTTTAGCTTATCTGTGCATGTGCCACTTAAGATGGTAGGTGTTGATGAGATACGAAATTGCCTATACAGCTGTGGGGGAGGTTGTAGCAGTGGGAGAAGTGTTTTAGGATTCCTGCCCTGAACTTCACTTTGCTACATTGTTTTAGCATGCTGCTACAGTTGTGTGGGCTTGTGTGCTGGACATCAGCCATATCAAAGAGACTCAGCCTAAAATCTGCTTTGAAAAAAAGGTAGAATAGAAGCAGTCTTGTGGATCTATGCTATTATACTGAACTAATGGTCACCTCAGATGCAAACACATTTTACATTATTTAAAAGCTTTAGGACATTGAATTTGAATGGCGACTGGCTAAATAGTGTAATACAGTTTGTGTGGTCCACCTTCAGATGAAGAAAATAAGTGTAGCTATCAGGGGCATTAATTTGAACAGTGAAAAATATGAAGATAATATTACTGTCTGAAAACTGACATAAATAATGTAGGTTTTTCTTTTTCCCCAGCATAGGAATAATGTCAATGCAGTGTAGTATTTGATAGGATGGTTATCCTAGTGAAAAATTACTAATGTTAAAAATTCTAAACAATCACTATAGATACCTTTCACCATCTATGAAAAGTCATTCCTTTTCTATATATGTATTTATTTTTCAAGCTCTTCTTTATAGATACAGAAAGCTGTAGAATGCAGTCATCAATAAAGCCTTTTTTAAGAAATGGTTTTGTTGTCCAGAGTTCATCTTTGACTTCATTATGAGTATTTGTATGGCTTTTTTTCTTTTTTTAAATTGGAATTAATTTCTTGATATTTTGTTTCTATAAATTGTCAGTAGAAAAATTCCATCATTTCCATGTAGCCTAAAGAGAAGATATTACTGTGATTAAAAAATACAGCTTATAGGTAACTTTGTTCTGTGTCCTGTCCCTGCCTCCTCTGTCCCCTGCTTATTGAAATGCTAGAATTAATTCTCTTTAATATTTGAATATTAAACTATTTTTCACTGATTTTAGATGGTTTTGGTATTTCAATTCAGTGGTCACATGTATTGATACTAGTTACCTGTGTTTTGAAATCTTAAAACTTTGAAACAGTAAATGACTGAAAATGTATACCGGTGTAGTGGGTGAAGTTTTTTTCTTGATCCAGAAGAGGTCAGCAGAACTCCATTTCTGATTTGAGACAGCTTTAATGCATTTACAGAGCTAAATTCAATTATATTTTCCTTTTGTTTCTGGGATAGTGAATGAAATTTAGATAACGCAGTGTGAGTTTTTTCAAATAAAGCTGTATTTGAACATACATCTGACTGAATTCTAGTTTTAAGTGAAAAACTTAATGGACTTCAGTTCTTTACAACACAGTTTTGAGTCTTCAGAGCATCATTAATGTAGATTTTTTTCCCATTTCAGTTGTAACTTTTGCAGACCAGACTGTAAAGCCCTAGTCGCTAGTGTCAATATAGCAATTTTTCAATTTTTTTTTTTCAGTATTTTTGCAATTTTGCATCTGTCTGCATCATAGCTGTGCTTCTAACTCTAGCCTGCCTAGGATATGGTAAAATTTTCAGTGCTAATTACGTTAAAAGTGAGCACTTTTTATACCTTTTATAAGAGCCATGATATTCAGATTATGCAGAGTTGATGGACAATTGGTTCGTGCAGACTGCAGACTTTGATACTTACATGCTATGTTTTAGTTTAGCCTTTTTCCATAAAGATCAGTTGCCACTCTTCAGAAGAGAAGTTCTTAGAGTTTACAATATCTGCAGTGCTGTGTATGGAATCTTTCAAAGATTTACTAAGAATTTTATGCTCAGAGGTGCAGAAGGTAGGGGAATTGGTATTTAAAGAAGATAGGAAAATCTGTATTAAGTCTTATGACGTGTACTGAAGGAGAAGGGTAAATCAGAAGAGGAAGCAAGTGGCTTTTCACTGTTCAGGTTACTGGAAATTTTTGGGATACCATTTGCATGCTGGTGTTAAAGAATAAATTTGTATCTGAATGAATAGATTTCTTTTTTTATACTTCCTGTGTGCATGTTTCTAACTTTATCCTGGCTAAAGTTGGGAGTCTAGCTTCAGGGTCTTGTACCTAAAAGCTTTTATCTCTGTGAGAGTGTCTTATGGGCTGATCTACCATGAGCTAATATGAGAAACTGAAAAAGGAGTTCTCACTTCTTGTCTGGGACCTTAGCAGTGGAGTACCTTTGTTCTGCTTAAACTCTTATCAGTTGTTAGCAGGTCTTTGATATGTCATTTGATTATTCATTTGTAGAACAATAGTAGCAAGTGTACTCTCTGCAGTGTTAAGGGTCCCCATTACTTAAGTCTCTAAGCCTGTGAATTTTTCCAAGTAGCCTTTGCCATAACCTCTTTCAATGCTTGGTTTAGGTATTGAAAAGGAATGAGTAAAAGTTACCTAGGCAGTTATACAGTATGGCCAGATGTCAAAGCATTTGTGAGAGAAGATTTTTATTGTTAAGACATGCTGTAATTAAACTATAAGCTGCATCAGTTTCTTCCATCTTCTATAGATGTGTTGTGGAACAACATGAGTGTATATGTAGAGGAACCTGTATTCTTCAAAGGTTTTGAAGTAGTATCTTAAAAATCTGAACTATTTCAAAAGAAACAAGGTATATTCTAACTATATATAGAGTAATACAGCTTTCAAGGAGTAAAAAAGTTTGTCTTTATAAAATATCCAGTTGAACATAAAGAGCAATAGTTTTTAAGCAAAAAGTCTGCAGATTTGGTTCTAATTTTCATTTATGTGATTATTATCAGGTAATAGCTAAAAGAAAAGAAGATTCTGGAAAAATAAAACTCTTGCTTCATTGGACACCAGAGGACATGTGAGTATACTACTGTAGTAATACAATATAAGATTTTAATGAGGAAGAATTTACAGTGGAGTAAATGAGCTGTCTGTCACTAAATTATGTTATGCTGTTTAATAGTTAAAGTCCATGTTTTAAAAATGCCTTTTTTTTTTAAAAAAAAGAAGTAGTTATTAAAAATTAATAAGCATTGCTGTAATTGATTTTTTTTTTTTTTTTACTTCAGCTTTTAAGTCTTAAGTCTCTCAGTTCAGGTAAAATTGAAGCTGTATTCTTAGTGCATTTTGTCACTATAGGTATTAATAACAAGGTCCTCTGATTATTGAATAGGAAGCTCAGGTTGGTTTTGCCAGCTGTATGCATAAGGAAATTTATTACTGAAACAGCTTTGTTTTAGCCACTGATTCATCATGATACTAGAATACTTCTAGGTACTGAAAAATGTACAATCATCAGTGTAACAGCAGAAGTGCAAGAATCTTTGCCTAGGTGCCAAAATTTAGCAGTATAATAACCACAGTTGGCCCTGTAAGGTCCATGCATCTCATGTTGCTTCTTCTTTGGATTATCCCACTGAAGCTCGAAATACTCTTCCAGCATGTTTGGCTGCTTCTTTTTTTTTTTTTCCTCTTGGGTTTTCAAAGTTCTACCTTTCTCCAAATGAGTATTCTCACATGTAATGCAGGACAAAAGTGCTTCCCTCAGGTAGGCTTGGAACAGACGAAGTAGTTAAGTGTAGTTTAAAAATATTTTCTCTACTTGTTTGAAATAGGCGAGACGTTATCTCTTTCTTCTGACACTTCTAGAACAAGGGGATCTTTCAGATTCAGTGTTGCTTTTTTTCTAATATAGATTCAAATGAGCTTTTTGCTCATGCAGTTGCATATAGTATTAGAATCTGCATTGGAGAAGGCAAGTTGTTCAGTAATGTCAGGTCAAAGGAATAATGTGGTTTAATTGGTATTTCTTTCATCTCCATTAGGTTAGGTAGAGGGTGTGTTATCTGCACTGAATATTAAAGCTTTGAATTTCTGAGTATTTGGTAAACTCAATTTCACCTTGATTATTACAGCTTAGAACAGCAAATGCAAGTATCATGACTTATGTCATCCATTTGTTTTACACAGTGAATGTACTCACACTGTAGAAAGTTGAATGCAGTCATGATTACTTTCCATTGTGCTGAGCAGTTCATCAGACTTTCAGATGGAGATAGTAATAATGATTTAACTTTTTCTATTCTGAGTCATCTTGGGAAACTGTGAAATTCTTCCAGGTTATCTGTACATTAAGGTTTTTTCCCAGAAAGTGAAATATTAGTCTATAAATAAGGTAAATACCCATTTCCCATACAAGAGGGAAACAATTTTTTCCTTTTTGGAGCAGAACTTTATACTTTGTGCCAGTACTTATTAGTTTACTGAGTTGTTTTCTTATTTATATTTCAAATAGTCTTTCAGTGTAAAAAGTTTTCTTTGTGGTTTGTATCATTTTGCATCTTCAGCATAAAGCTTCTACTGAAAATGTCTTCTAAATGTTGCTTGTCAAAACCACAATTTCAGATTTACTAAAAAAAAATAAAAAATAAATGTTTTTTTTCACCATTCATGATCCATATTAAACCTTAGTTAGATACATGTATTGCCTTCTGGGTGGTGTCATGAGCGCTGCATCTGTCCTGTTTTGTATGTGTGTTGGCCCTCCACCCCCCACCCCTTTTTTTTCTTCCATCTTCATCTGAAAAGTGGAAAGTATTATTGGAGAAACTGCTTTTTCTAGTGGCTAAAAGATCTCTCTTTCATTTAACTTTTGGGATGGCTTACCTGAAAAATTGAATTTGATTTACAGCTAACTTACTGATGAAAAATACAGACTCAGTTTAATAATTTGCAGAAGTATGTAAAAACTGCATACAGCTTTGGTCAGAGAAAACACTTCCATGTAGATAGTCTTAAATGCTGGGTTTCTTAATTTGAAACTTGTTTCAAAATGTTAGAAAATGTTAGAATTCTTAATTATGGTCTTAAACTTTCCCCCTAACCTGAACTTACAGGAGATAGGAAAGCAGGTTTTCAGTAAGATACTGATGACCTCTGCAGGCTGACTGCTTTTCTTAATGTTTTACCTGAAAACTTCATCAGGGCCTTAAAAACCCAATGTGCTTTCAGCAAAAGAAGCAATAATGTAGTAAGCCACTCTAAAGTGTGTGTGTTTGGTTTCAAAGAATTAAAGTACAAATCATAGATCAATGATGTATGTTACCTGCAGCCCTCTTCCCCAAGTTTCATTGCCATCATCACTGAAGCAAGAATTCCTTTTGATGTCTAAAGACCAAGTTTTATTCTATATCTCAATGAGAACTTTTACAGAGCGAAACTGTTTTGTGGTGATTGCCCGTATTTCGTCAGAAGAACTTGAACAAAGTTGGAATGTTTTGACATTGAAAGCTTTGAACTTGGAGCAAGCACATTAGTGTGACTCAAAGCTCAGTGCTTGCAGTGTATTCTGGCTTTTACTTACCTATTTTTGGTAGCATCAAAGAATTTTATGCCCAGTAAAATAAAGTATTTTCAAATATCTGCTTTGTTGGGTTTAATTCCTGCTAGCCATTTTCACATTAAATTGTTAAAATAGTGGATGTAGTGTTATTGTCATGATACATTTGGCTTAGCATTCTTCTGGAACAATCTAAATTCTTTTTAGTATATTTTTCATCCTGAGAACTTGAAAAAATTTGAAGTATAATGTGTAAAGATTGGCTTTTTCTCAATCCAGTGAAGATGTTTTTTAAACAGTGATATGTAAAGATTACCTAGAAAAAAAACAACATACGTGCTAGTTTACCACAGAGATTTATGATAAGAAAAATAGTTTATCTTTTCTGATTATTTTTATTTTATTTATTTATTCATAGTCTTCCTGATGTATGGGTAAATGAAAGTGAGCGACATCAGTTAAAAACTAAAGTAGTTCATTTATCAAAATTACCAAAAGATACTGCCTTGCTTCTGGACCCAAACATATACAGGTAACATCCTAATTTTGAAACTTTCTTAACTCAAATACAGTCTTAAGACTCACTTAACTTTTTGACGTTGGAAAATCAGGATTGCTAATGCATTATACACCAAACCAGGGAGCCTCAATCCTGTCAGCGTCCAGGGGTTAAGTTCTGGAGTCTTGTTTCAGAATTTCTTAACTACTTGAACTGAACTCTAGTTACTGAGAAACGGGGAATGTGTGTATTTACCAAGTGTATTTTACTTTTTTGTGCTTGGTGTACAGAAATTCTAGTAAAGGAGGTACACACAGTGGAATCCTGAAAGATCACTTCTGTTAAGATCACATACTGGTTTGTATGCCAATTTTTTAAAGTCCAAATTTACCTTTACATATTTTATATTCAACTGTAATACATGCAGTATTACCTTGAAATCTGTACTTTATAAAAGTACTGTTATTTTTTTAATACAAGATTCTTCAGAGCGGGACAGAAGGGGACATTACATATTACTTGCCTTTAAGCTATATTCACACTGTATTTTTAAGGGCTTCTGATTGGCCCTAAAGATCCATCTTGTTTCTTATAATTTCCCGATTCCTCCCCTCTTCCCTCTTTATTAGTGTGCTCACATAATTTTCAGTACCCACTCTTCTGTGTGTGTACAGTTTTTAAAGGTAATTGAAATGCTTAATTCACTCTTTTAAGTTTTTTAAAGCCCAGAAATACGTATTTATGGACTTATGCTAAAAATTCATGAAATGAATTTAGGACAAAAGTCTTTTTTTCTACCATAACAGAAGCTCAGTGCTCCTGTATTTCTTCCTTAACATTCAGTAACCTAGTGTCCTTTAGGAGTAACTAGAGCACTAATCTGAGGTTTTGATATGTGATAAGCATTTCAGTTCACCTTTAATGTATTTCACTAATCAAATTAATGAAATCTTGGTTTACAATATGAAAATAAATAATAATACTATTTCTACTTTCTTTGTAAGTGTAAGTATTTAAAATACTTACTTTAGTATGTTAAATACTGATGTCAACTGTAAATCATAAAAATGTTATGAGGAAATTGGATTTTGTGTTTTAAAACTATTTAACGCAATGACTGTTTCATAATCCAGTGTAGGTGTTAATCATGTTTATATTGATTACCTTGATAGATCAGTTTGATTTGAAAAGTTAAAAATAACCTTTTAAAATAACAGTGTAATGATCTTTGAGATTAAGTCCTTGGGAAAAATGAGCCACCCTTTCTGCATCTCCCAAATAAAAATAAGGTCCCTTATACATAATGTTGTACTAGATTTTTATCAGTATAGATCAGAGTGTAATTAAAAAGAGCTTTGGGACCAGTTGTGGGAGATCAGAGAAATAAAAGTTAAAGACCAAAATTTTACAAGGGAAAAAAATGATTAAAGAAATTCAGTGACAGTTATTAATTTTGTGCTAAAATGATGACTCCAGTAGAAAGTTTGAAATAATAATCTGAAATGTACGCTGATATAGGATCATCTAAAATGTTTTTCAGTTTTAACCAAATTAAATGAAAGTACATTTTATATAGTCATGTTTTCATAGTATACCCTAGCTGATTCAAATTTACTTCTCAGGGTTTTTTTGTAAAACTGTACTGTCTTCTTTTACAGAACAATGCCCCAGAAGAGGTTGAAGAGGTAAAAACCAAGGAAGTGGGGACACCTGCAGTCTTAGTCACTGACAATGGATTTAGAAATAAGTTGCACATTAGTCAAATCCCATCCTTTTTTTTTATTTTTTTTTTTTTTTTTTTTTTTTTTTTTTTTTTTTTTTTTTTTTTTTTTTTTTTTTTTTTTTTTTTTTTTTTTTTTTTTTT
>NDXB01000979.1:273325-294780 GCA_002631895.1 Agapornis roseicollis
TTTTTTTTTTTTTTTTTTTTTTTTTTTTTTTTTTTTTTGGTCTTAGATAAATATTTATGCTTAGTGTAAACATTCTGTGAATGAAGTTGATGCTTCTGTGGAATATATTAATATATTACTGTATATCCACATTTTCATGGAATGGTACAGTGGGAGACTGAGCAAACACTCTTCTGGCAACTTAGTGGAACAACTAAAAGGCTTTGCATGCTTGCTTCTTTAAGCTGCTTTTTTCTTTAGTGAATACAGTAGTTTATATTTGATGAAAAGAAAAGGTAACCATCACCATTTACTCACAATTCCCAGGAGAACTGTTAATAAGCTATTAGGCTTCTTGTCCATGTTAACTAAATACAACACATGCCAGACAATAGTACAGCTACCAAGGGATTATCCTGTTGCCCTTTTGAGTATGGTGGATAGTAATCATTCGTCATTTGTAATCTCGTGTACTTTTGCAGATCCCTAAAATATGGTGGATTATAATGTTTAAATGAATGTTGATGGAATGCTTGTCTTTTCCAATCAACTATGAATACATAGTATGGTTTAAAGATGTTAAGAGTGTTGCAGTATGTCTGACCCCCTCTTCAAGGGTAGTGTTGTATGTTAATGAGATCTGCTTTTATGTGATCAGTATCAATGGTGGGGTTTTTAAAAACCTCTACATAAGCAGTTAGTGTTATTGGTGTTTTATTTTACTTTTTCTGACCCTCTAGGATCCCCATTCACTTGTAAAGTATACTTTTTTTATTTAGCCTAATGTTTTCTAGATGTAAAGAAAATGGTATTTTTTAAAAAATCTAGAAATTCAATCCTTTATGCACCAAAGTTGGCTTTGAAAAGGAAAGTAAAATCATTTTCTTGCTTAATAAGCAAGAAGCCATGGATTTTTTTTAACTGACAAATAGAGATGCGTCTAACCTGTTAGTCTTTGTATGGAGACAAAAATGTTGCATATAGATAATAGGACATTGCTTGTAAATATTTCAGCAGATTTGTAATATATTTTTATATTATGAAATGTACTGTAGATGTTTTTCTAGAGGCATGAAAGTTAAAATGTATATATTATGGTAGAAATAATATTGAAGGATATTGTAATTCACTAGTGCTGCCAGAAGAATTGTTTAAAAAAAGCACCTTCCTTAACAATAAAAAAACCCCTTCTTTTACATACCTAAGGGACTATATACTACTGTTAATATCTGTTGTAAGAACAAAAATACATTGAACATCCTTCCCAGAAATCTTAGAGGGATGAATAGTACCCATAATTAATTCATGGCGCTCCTTTCTAATAGTGAACATGAAATCAGTTTTTTCCTTACTATTGGAAGGAACTAATATGTAAAATTTGTATGGATATATGCAGTCAAACTGCAGAGTTAGTCCTCCTTATTGGGGAGGAATTTACTACAGTGAAACTAATAACCAGCAGTTTTTACACTAAATTTTTATTAAATAGAATAAGATTAAAGTAACCCTTTGGTTGCAGGAGTGAGCATATCTTAATATAATACAGATGCATTCTGCATTGGTAATGACACGAGAGTCTTGCTTAGCTCCAGTGGGTTAAAAATGTTACTTATATACAAACAAAAAAAATCTTATCAAACAAAATGAAGTGCAGATTAAAAGCACCACTAATATAAGATGTTCTGGAATGGTTGTTTAATAAGGGTATTATTCATAAAATCTGTAGTGATGTGACTTTATTTTTGAAAAAAATGCAGTGTTTTGTTTTGTTTGTTTTTATTTTGCTTGAGCACTTCACCTACTGCTTTTTCTGTACCTTTAAAATAATCCGTAATCTTTGTTTCTTTTTTTGAATTCGTTATAAAATTGCCAAATAGAAGTGTTTCAGATATAGTTTGTATTTGTATTTTTTTAATTTTATTGCTTCATGAGTTTCTTGTCATTTATAATTGACAGATGATTGTAGACCTTGCCTGAGTATTTTTTCTAATAAAACAAAGCAAACAAACCTCATGAGCTTCAAAATTGTAAGATTTTACTGAAGTTTTTAAAGATAAATTTAAAAATGTTGCTATCTCTGTTTCCTCTGTAAGAGGTAACGCTTACCTTACAAAATGGGATAAAGCATACCTTTACAAAATGACGAAATCAGGGTTTCAAGTCATATTTTGTTTACGTAAACCATGACGCTCTTTGGGTTTGAGAAAAGTATTACCTGATATTCTCATGGTACAGATACTGCCTTGGAAGGAAAAATCAGTTTAAATTTAAAAAGTCTGCTAACAAATGAAGACATTGAAATTAATTAAACTATCCATAGGAGTCAAAAGGTAAGTGGACTTTTGGCTGGTTCTTACCTTCAGTTTTTGTGTGTGTCCCTGAATAAATTTCGGTGTTACTGGATTACAAGATACATGGAACTGACTCAGCAAAAATCTAACCGCTTTTACAGTTAGTCTTGAAAAATCTTAGTGGGATAATTGGCCCCTTCCCTATTGAGTAGCTCTATGTATTTTCTTTCCGGATGCAACATATAGAGGTTTCCTCCTGTCCTAAGAACTTTTTTTTTTAATAGATTTCCCAAATTCCCACAGTGTGTTTATTTTTCCTTTAGAGAAATGTCATCAAGACAAGCCTGTAGTTATTTTACCCTTCACTGAAGTCTTTTGCAGACCGCTTTAACAAGAAACTGTGTAAATATCCTGAATTTGTATTTTTTGCTTAGCAGTTCTATATTTAACACATTGCAGAAGGTAGGCAAAAGAAAATTACTTAATTTTGCAGTTAAATCATAGCAAAATACGCTGGAGCATGTACTCTATGAGGAGAGGCCAAGGGAGCTGGACATGTTCAGCCTGGAAAAAAAAAGGGTTTAGAGGAACCTAACAGCAGCCTTTCAGTACCCAAGAAGTTACAAGAGGATGAAGCCAGGCACATTTAAAATTGCACAACAGAATGATGAGAGTTGGTGGTCATAAGTTAAGTGGTAAATTTTTGTCATTGTGATGATAGTCAAGAGTTGGAACAGATTACTCCCAGAGATGCCACAAATCTGTCCTTGACAGTTTTCAAGATCCAGACAAACCCTTGAGCAGCGTAGTCTAGATTCAGTGTTGTTAGTGTTGCACTGAGCAGAAGGTTGGACCAGATGCTCACTTGGATGCTCAGATGCTCACTTCCAACATGAATAGTTCTATGATTCTGTTACTCGGAACTAAGTAGGTTTTCTCTTCCAGCCTACATGCTCATGGAGACATCAGCTATGTTTAGATCATGTTAGCAATCTATGGTCATAGGTCATGGCTAGAACTGGAGCTGTTTGAACTGAATATTGATCAGCTCGTGTTGGATTTGGGGCTTTAGCCTATGTTTGGTTTGGTGTGCAATATGCTTGAACTATACTGATGTGTTAGCTTAAGGTAGCTGTTGATACTTGAGGATGTGGGTCAGAAAAAGGCGTGGGATGGAATGTTTACTCCTTTGCTGTGAGGTGACACTAGCACAGAAATCTCAAGTGGGTTTATGGGTGTCTTGGATTATCTTACTTCTGGGACACCTTTCAATGGAAGTACCAAATAAGCTTTTTGAAAGGCTCACTTTTAAGGAGTTGCAGTGCACCCAAGTATATGTGCCCAAAATCACCTGTCCTTTTGGAATGTGTTGGCTTGAGTTTGACAGTTTTCTAAAGCTGAATAACAGGACTTTGGAGTGAGGAGTGGTGTTTTGAGAATGAAGAACATTACTCTTGCTAAACTGGATGGAAATTCATATCCTAGCATTTGGGCGTAGCATATAGCTGATTATTTGATACTAATCTCATTCTGTCTACTAAAGCACTTTAAGGAATAGAAGCACATCAGTTCTTGTACTGAATATAAGTTTCTCTGAAATTACTGTGATTTTTCAGGTTTTGGCCAAATTGCTTAACATTCAACACTATATTTTTCTTCTAGTAATTATATTCATTATTAATGTAATTCTGTATTTGTATAATTTGATATTATTTATACCGATATATTGGTAGTTTCCAATTTAAATTATGTAGTAAATCTGGACTAGCTTCATTTGGGAACAAATAGATTAATTATATTTAAATCTGCATAATTTTAAATTATAGGCATTTGAGCAGTTGATTTCTGTTCCGTTCAGCTTTTCAGGGCAGCGTGTGAATTAATTATCATAGCAAACCAGTCTTATTTAATACTTCAGTCTGAAATTGCTAATATGTTGTCACTTAATGCTTTCTTGCCTTGATATTTTAAACTTGCATATGAACTTTTTCTTGTCATGTTAATGTACGACAAGTACAACAGAAAAAAAGAAATCTCATCAGGATAGTTGGCTTTCAAAAAAGCAGCGGAATCTATGGCTTCTTTCAGTCATTTTCTATAAATTGTTAAGGCTCCTATATGCACATGGCTGTGAAAATAAAATAGTTTGATCCCTAAACCAAAATATTCTAAACAAAACATTCCAGTGACAGAAGATGGTCTTAACATGATACTGATTTCCTTAGCCAAGTAAAAGTGCCTTTAGATGTTTTATTCTGGTGTTTACTTATTCCAAGAAAAGAATGCTCCTTGGTAAATGATGTCACTTCACCTAGTAACAATTTCTAAATTACATTATTTTGGGGAAAAAAGCCCTACCTGCACTACTATTTTCAGCAGTATCATGGAAGACATATTTTAAAGTCAAGAATGTCCATTTGTTAGTGCCTTTGGAATAGGGCCTCATTTTGTAAAATTGTGTGCTTGCAATGAGAAGACTAAGGTATAAGTACTAGTAGGTGATTCTCAGTATGTGAGAAGAATTATTACAGTGCTGAAGGGCTTCACTATTGTAATCTCTTTTACAATAATATTTCTAATGTAGAACAAACTGAAATCTGACCAAAACCAAACCTCATACTTCTGGAATATTAAGTTTTGGGACTTTTTTTTCAACCATCTAGTCTGTTTCTGTGAATATAGCTGACAGACTAGAAAAAAAGAAATAGATTTAGGTATGCTGTCAAATCTCAGCTCATCTGCTGGAGGGATGAAAAAAGATCAGTAATTAATGGTTTATGTTTAAAGCGGAACACTGCTTCCAGGAGGCAGGAGCAGTGAATTACTCTTTCTAGGTAAGAGACTGGTGATGAGCATAGACCAGTGTTGCAGCCTCTGTTTTTGGGTTTTGACTGGAAATGGCAATATTGAGAATTTGTTTTCCTGCTTTATTACAGCAGCTGTTCTTACAGTGAAAAATTCTCCCCATACTATGTATGTCCACATGTCTTAATTCTCATACTACAGTATACAGTGCTCTGTACAGTAATCTGTATGTATGTTTGGGATTTGATGCAGCTTTATCAATATCCTGTAATCACTGCTTTGTATTTTTCATTTTAATGAAACATACAGTTGGAATACCATTGTCTCCTGCTTAGTGCTTTGTAATCTTTAAAATTTAACCAACTTGCTTGTTTTCTGTCCAGTACTTTCCATGTTAATCCATTCACAGCACACAGTAATTACAATATAGAGATGGACTGCAGTAAGGTTCCACATATACCTGTAATTCTTGTGTGCCCTGATTTTTGAAACCTCAGATTGCAGTGTCATCTTAAAGTATTTTGATCTGTAATTTCTTAAATTATTTAAATCCAGTATATAGCATCATTTTCAGGGGCAGTAACAGTTTTGGGAGTTACCTCTTGATATCCACAAGGCTCACTGTGCTGAGCTGTCATGTTAGAGCTAGTGGAGTAACTCAGACTAGTAGTGGATATTTTCTTCAATGCAGACTTGGAACGAGAAGGGAAGAAAGAAATACTACTTGTGGGTTTGGTAAGGGATACAGGTTGAGAGTTAGTAATACTGTGCTTTCCCTGTTTTCTGTTAAGGCAAAAAGAAAATGTTCTCCTCTAGCCTGGTGTTCCAGTCCTGTGCTATTTTGCTGTCAGCTGTACATCAAGTTTACTATATTTATTTCTCCTTCTCTCCCACACACATATTTGCATTTCCATCTCTAATTCTTTCCTGAAGAAGAATTTAAAGTCAAGATGTCTTTGATGCCACGATGTAGCTTGACAACAGAATAATGAAATGTAGTTATAAGTGTAGAGAGAATAAAACTGTTGATAGCATACTAGAGGTGGGCTGTTGACCAGCTGGTTGACAGCTGGTTATGGGTAAATTCAGCTCCTGCAATTGTTTATGAAGATTATTGTGCTGTGATTTGTGCTACATTATTTGTTTTTACTAATTCTAAAGATGGTTCTTTTCAGTCTTGTAAATCCTCCTTGGCAGTAGACTAACAAATAGTAAGTAATATGATAAATCTGTTTACTTCATCCCAGATTGAGAGATAATTGCTGATCAGCATACCCTTGGGTTGGTTTGCTTACAGAAAACTTGTGTGCTGAAAAACTGGATGCTGTTGAAAAGTTTTGTCAAATATTAATATCCTTTTGTCTTAATACCTTGCCTGTGTTTGTAGACTCAATGAAAAATATAAGATCCCTTCATACTTACTATGAAGAACTGCCTCTGATTTGAGATAGCCAGCCATATCCTGGGCTGCATTGAAAGGAGTGTGACTCGCAGGTAGAAAGAGGTGATCCTGCACTTCTAGTCTGGGGTGGGATGGGGAGCTTGGGATTTATTCTTTTATTTTTATTTTTATTTTTTTTTTCTAGAGAGTGTATAATTGCGCTGTATTTAAGGTGAATGTTTATTAGGTAGATAGGTGAATATCTGGAAGTGTTTCTTCTTCTATACTACTTGTTTGTGAGAAGAGCTGCTTTCAACAATATCCAGCAAAATGTTTCACCAGAAGTTCCAAAGGGACTTATGTCGTACTTGAATGCTAGTAATGCACAATAACTTCACAGCAAAAACTCATTCTGTAATAATATGTTGTGGTTTAGCCCAGCAGGCAATTAAGACCACATGGCCATTTTCTCAATTCACTGTGATGGGGTGAGTAGAGAATTAGTGAAAGGAAAGGTAAAACTTGTTGGTTAAAATAAAGACAGTTTAATAGGACAGGAAAGAAAAATAATGATAAAAGAATATACAATACAAGTGACGCACAGTGCAGTTGCTCATGACCCAGTGACCAGTGTCCAGCAAGGCCCTGAGCAGTGGGCTGCCATCTCTTTGGCCACCTCTTTCTTTGGCCAACTTTGGTCAGGTGTCCTGGCTGTGTCCCATCCCAGCTTCTTGTGTCCCTCTAGTTTCATCATTGGCGGGACAGCATGAGAAGCTGAGAAGCCCTTGACTTGGGGTAAGCACTGCTCAACAGCAACAAAAGCATCTCTGTTGCAAATGCCATCCTAATCCTAAATCTAAAACACCAGCACTGAGCCAGCTACTAGGAAGAAAATTACCTCCATTCCAGCCAAAAGGGAGAGGAGGGCACCTGGTTTCAGCTGGGATAGAGTTAGTTTTCTTCCTAATAGCTGGTACAGTGCTGCATTTTGGTTTTAGTCTGAGAACAATGCTGATAACCAACATTTCAGTTGCTGCTAAGAGTGCTTACCCTGATCAAGGGCTTTTCAGTCTCATGCTCTGTCAGTGAGAAGCTTCTTGGCACAAGAAGCCAGGAGCTAGCTAGCAGGGACAGGACACCTGAGCCAAACTAGCCAAAGAGGTATTCTGTACCACAGCACATCGTGCCCAGTATATAAACTGGAGGGAGTTACCTGGAAGGGCCAGATTGCTGCTTGGTCAGGCTGGGTATTTTGTCAACGGGTGGTGAGCAATTTTATTTTGCAGCACTTGTGTTTATTGTTTGGGTTTTTGGTTTTTTCCTTCCCTCTTTTGTATTTCTTCCCCTTGTTATTTCCCTTATCATAGTTATTAGTAGTTTCATATTATACTTCAGTTATTAAACTGTTCTTAACATGCAGGTGTTACATTCTTTTGATTATCCTCCCCATCCTGCCCTGGGAAGGGGGAGCTGGGGAGTGAGTAAGTGGCTGTATGATAGAGTTACCAGCTGGGGTTAAAGCATGACGTAAGGACATAGGACTAAATGTCCTATAAGAGTTCAGGGGGGACCTTACCACTCTCTACAACTACCTGTTGTAGGAGGTTGTAGTGGGGTGGGAGTCAGCCTCTTCATCCAGGTAACAGGTGGTAAGAGGTAACAGCCTCAAGCTGCACCAGGGCAGGTTTAGATTAGATATTAGGAAAAATGTCTTCCCTGAAAGGGTGATAAGGGCAGTGGTGGAATTGCCATGCCTGGAAGTGTTCAAAAACTCTGTAGATGAGGCCTTCAGAGATATGGTGGGCTTGCCAGTCCTGGGATAGAAGTTGTACTTCATGATCTTTAAGGTATTTTCCTACCTATGATTTTATGCCACTGACCAAACTCAGAGATCTACTTTGAATGCCATTGATCAGTCATGCTTCTCTGGCGTGTACCGTTCATGTTATGTCTAAGCTCACATTGCTCAGTGAGATTTGTACAGGCATATGGAGTTTGGCAAAGCTTTGTTGACTTCAGAAGGCCTTGATTACAGATACGTGATCTGTTTAAATCCATTCCCTGAAACCCAGGTTGTGAAATCAGGGGAAAAGGAGCATGCATATGATTCATTTAAGCCAAAATGCTCAACATGATCCATTTAAACATGCCTAGGTGCTGAAATATATGTTTGGATTTCCATAATTTCAAGGCCAAAAAAACTAGTAAATATGTTGGTTTTGGAACAAAGCATTGGAATGTGAGATTAAAGACTGCCATTCAGCAATAAAGGCATTTTAAACAGTTCTAAATACTTTGCAGCTTTTAATTTCTAGTGAATGTGAGGCAGGGGTTTGGACCCTGCTTCCTGTTGCTTTCTTCATGTCATAAATATTCTCTCCTAGAGCATGGAAAATATGTCAATTGCACTTAAAGCAGTGTTTATTGCACAGCAGATGTGTGCATACAGCAACTGTAGATGAAAGCCAAAGTATTTAATTAGCAGTTGCCTGCAGCTGGATTCTTTCTTTTTAAGCAAGTGGGGAGATGGGGAAACATAAAAGGATGTCAAGAGATGTTCTGCTGACAATGAGCAAGTTCATGTGTAATTACTTACTAAAAATTTTGCTGTTCCTCCATACTCAAAGCCATCATGTAGTTAGTATTGCTGCCTTTTCATTGTGCTGTGCAATCATCTATGAATTTCATGTCCTCACTGACCAGACACGTGCTGCCTCATTCAAATAACATTTGATTTGGTTTCATAGCCTTATGCTCATTTCTTAGTTTCATTGTGGCTGTTACCTCTACAGTTAATGAGAGTTTGCCATAGATTGGAAGGCTGAGGATTTATGTTACAGTTAGATCTCAGAGTCTGGAAATACCTTCTTCATGGGTAAAACTAACTGGATTTGTTTGCTTTATCTATTATGTTGTAGCACAGGCTGCATAGGTAGAATCATATGGTAGAATCTATGTAATTGTCATTGACTCATGAGTAATAACTTTTAAAAAAAACAGATGAGGGTAAAAGTTGAAAATTTTCAAAGAGCTGGGTTTGGAGTGAAAGGTGACCTCTATCTTAAAATAAACAGCATTTATTGTTGCTCAGAGTGAATTACTGGGGGGGAGGGGGGGGGATGGGGGGGGAGTGCAAGATGAAAGCTTTGTCCTGACTAAAGTCTCATCTGGGTAATCTACTACAAGCTGTACAAACTGCACATTGTAGTTTCTGATGTATTTATCTCCTTGGAGTATTTTCTTTTTCTTAGCTTATATATTTGTGAGTTTTAATCTCAAAGTGTTTCATAATTTAGTAACCATTACATGCATTCCAATGGGAGCTGATTTCAGCAATAGAAGATATTTTAAGCTGGAAGATGGTAAGTAGATGTCAAGACGTGCAGCCACACACTGTGAAGTTTGTGGAAAGTATAAATTATGCTGTAACTATGTGTTACAGTAGGAGTTTCCATTGCTTGTGTGTTAGGTAATTTAATTTTGTAGCAATCTGTAACCAAAAGGTGGCAGCAATCCACCATACTATGGCTATGCATAAATGTATCACTTTGTAGTGGTACTACTTAAGGTACTTAGTTCCTTTTCTAAATCAGACTCCTTATGTACAATTTATTGCCTTTGTTGCTATAGGATGGAATAATGTATTATTGTTTTAACAGCTTTCCTGTTTTACTGTTTGGACTATAAGATATTGCAGAGCAGAATACAAACTGCCTTCTCTTTTAATAAAATTGACTAATAAAAATGAAAAATATTTTAAAGAAATATTTTCTTATTCAAGTACAGAAAACTTATTTTTAACTTTATCAAATTTTGGAAAATGTGGCTGGGTAATTATGGTGCTTGATCCCTTTATTCTTTAAATACCTTTTTGTTGCCAGGACCCAAGACTACACTTTTCACCACCTTATTATTTTCTTAAAGGGGCTTGACAGGATGCCAGTATACTTATGGAATTCTGTATTTAGTGTCTAAGTAAGTCACACACAAGGCAGGATTAAAAACAAGTTCCTAAACTCAGGGCAAGGCTGCAGTTGCCCTGAGAATTATCCAGCAGCAGCATTGAAGTGATGGCCGCAAGATGTACCATATGTTGGTATTTATAGAACCTTTCTGTAGGAAACCTGTTTTTCCAGAAAGTGGCTGGCTGGTTGGTTTGCTTCTACTGTGTTTCTTCAGTGGTGTGAGGTTTTCAATAGCTTTTAATGCCCCCAAACTTTGCTATGCATCTACTTTTTTTCAGTAATGACCTACCTAACCTTTATCCTCTCTTAAGTGAAAGCTCATGCAACATAGTTCTGTTCCCAGGAGGAAAAGGAATTACTCTGCATCAATCCAGAAGTGATGCAAGATAGTGCAGTAAGCACAGAGCTGTTGGTGTACAGTGTCTACCTTGCTTGTGCTTAAAGCCTGAAGTTTTAATCTGGCATTTCAGAAATGGTCATGCGTGGCCACATGTGGAAGAGCACAGCTGATGAGCGCTGCCCAGGAACTGTAGAACCTGAGCCGTATCTCATACAAAATCATTTGGTTACAGCCCTCTTCCCTTCACTCAGCAGTTGTCTGGAAAGTGACCAGCTTCTCATCACTCTCTCTGTAGCTTTCTAGGGCTTCCTTCCAATAATGTCATTGTGAAGTTTCTGTACTTATGGTTGTACTCTAAGGATCTTTGCAGTCTTAGGTAGAGATCAGTACATTGTGTACTCTTGGGTCATACTTTCCAGGTTCTAATCACAACAATGAAGGCTAAAATCATGGGAGTAGATTAATGACAGATAAATCTGATGCAAAGGTGGTCCCTTGACTTAGACATAAATCACATTATTGCTACAGCAAAGACTTGCAAGAAGAAGGTGGCAAGGTGGCCATTTCTTAGGCCCTCTTCTCTGGTTCTCCAGATCCAGTTCTTTCTTTGATGGCGGGTAAATGTGAGTGAGTGGTTTTTTGGCAAATGTTTCAGTTTTGTTAAGAATTTGTTGAGCCAAATTCAGTGTTGCTGTTCAACTCCGTGGTCATCCAAAATGGATGCAAGATACTGCCAAAGCAGAAATATAGAATTTCTGCATGTGTTCTTCCTGGATGTGAATCTTAACAGATGATTAGCTGAATGAAACTAGAATTATTAATGGGATAGTGCTAAATGAGTCACAGTTGGAAACTGAAATTAAATGCTTTGGGGCTTTTTTTCTGGTGATTTAAAAGTAACATTTTTTCCCCTTTGTCACATATTGTGCAAAATAAGCTGTTTTCCAATGACCTAGATGGTTTTGAGTTCTTATTTGTGTTATCAAGGTGCTCATCAGAAATTACTGAAGAAATCAGATTGTCTTTTGGTTGAAATCTGTAAGTTGTTTCTACTATTTCTGCAAAAGGTCTAATTAGCATTCTTGCCAAAGCATAAGGTGCATTTACTCTCTGTGTGGTTCCCCTCCCTGCATCCAACAGTAGTGGCATCACCAAATAGTCTTTTAAGTTTTATAACACTAGTTTTATAAATCTGGTAGCTATTTATTGTTTATCCCTGAGCTACCTCCTGAATGTAAGTATACAAGTAAATGCTGAGTAACTGAGTCATTACTTGCATATGTATCACAAAGCCTAAAATCATTTCATGTAAGTGGGATTTGAGTCATAATAGATCTGTTTCCATGATCCTTAACTATCTGTGTTGTATGATGTACTGTGGACTTTACGGTAAGACCTATGTTGCTGGAGTTTGCACAGCTAAAAGGAGCACAGTATTCACGTTAGACTTTTAATAAACAAATCCACGGGTTGATGTGTGATGTACACATGACAGTAATCTGGCAAGTGGTGGTGAGTATGTCACTATATACTGCCTATTTAGGAAAGTTTCAGGCTTTCAAGGAGCTTAGGAAACTGTCTTAGATCTACAAGTCAGTTATTGGTGTATCTTTTTTGTGCATTGTCACCATTTGTTTTCAATTATGGATGACTTTTTCCAAAGCTGATTTCATTCCAAGCAGTGCCTAAGCATGAGGTCAGTGAGGAGAAATTGTTCCTTGGGCAGGTTTTATCTTCCCAGTGGTTAATTTAGAATAAAAGATAATCTGGGCTCTGCATTCTTTTTTATTTCACTGTCAAACCCCTGCCATGCCAAAGAGTAGGGATGGGCAAGCTATTTTGCAGTTCTATATAGAACCAAATTGCTAAGTGATAATCCCATTTTTATTCCAGATGGATGAGGTGATCCATTTTGCATCCACTATAATTACAGTTTATGAAGCAGCCAACTCAATACACAAGCTGCCATCTGCACTTCATCAGCTTCTTTTATAATAAGGGATAAACTTTTAGCTGTCAGTTGTATAGATGATGTGTCTTTTGAGTGATTGTATATTTTGAAAGTAAAATTCCAAAAGTCAATCTGTCCTTCTGTTCTTGTGTACACGTTTTTCCTCTTTCCCTCTTGGAAGCTTTGTTGATGTCAGTTTGTTTTATTTGTAGGGGTTTTTTGGTGTAGGGGTTTTGGTGAGTTTGGGGGTATTTTTCCCCCTTTTTTTTTTTTTTTTTTTTTTTTTTGTTTTTTTTTTTTTGGTTTTTTTTTTATTTTTGGGTTTTTTTTCCCCTTTTTTTTTTTTTTTTTTGTTTTTTTTTTTTTGGTTTTTTTTTTATTTTTGGGTTTTTTTTCCCCTTTTTTTTTTTTTTTTTTTGCTATCTTACCACAAAAGAAGCTGTACCACTTTTTCAGAGAAATGGGGCACCCACAGGAAAGGAACAAATGGTTCACACATAAAAAAGCATAAAATATTGCCAGTGTATTTCCAAGCTGGCCTTCATTACATTTTCAGTGCTCAAGCAACATCCCTGTCAGAAGGTTTTTCAGGACAAATGAGAAGATTGATGGGACTTCTGTCCAAATCATGACTGAGCAAAACCATGAAGATTTGGACGTGAAGTCAGCATCACAAAATAAAAATGAGGGGGAGGATGGAGTGAAGGAATATGCTTCTTACAACCTAGTTTATATCCATAACTACTTGAAATATTAATTCTCCTGATTAACAGTGGATATAAAAATGTGTTTTCAAGCAAATAAAATTATATTGCTGCTGTTGTTCCATTCCAGCACAAGTTTTATACTGTAAAAATCAGAAGAGCTCCTTGCTGCTTCTTAAAATTGCTACAAAACCAAGCCAAACTTGGAAGTACTGAAATGCAACAGAAGTGTGATGTAGTGGCTTTTTGTGTGAGAAACCTCTCTGCTGATGCCCAGTTGACTTCAGAAGTCCATACCAAAAATAGATTGAGACCCAATGCTTTGATATGTTCAGTCTACATCTGTAATGTGTATCTTTATTGATTTGCATACACAGATTTCCCCCCCCCCTAATTTTCTAAAATGTTTTGCTGAAGGAAAGCGCAGTGAGTCTGTGTCCGACAAAGAACAGGGCAGGTTTTGTTTACTGTTTCAGATCAGTTTTACCAAGGAGTGATTAGAGAAACTTATACCTCTGTCTTTCAATAACAAAACATGTCATCTTTGTTACATGAGATCAGCTATCTTAACTGCTTAGTTTAACCTAATTCTACCTGAAGAGAATTAACCTGTAATCACCTGAATGCTTTGCAGTAAATTGCTGGAATGGTAGTCCCTAAAGATGGGCCACTTTTGCTAGCACATCTAGACCTGGGAGAGTGAATTTGCCCAAAATCTTACGCTGATGTAAGATGTGAATTGCTTGTAGTTACTTTTCTGCAGTGACACCAAGGGCTTTCTTCAATCAAACGTATGTGAGAGAGGCCATCAAGCCAGACTGAAAAGTGATTGGGTTAAATATACCTATGTTCTTACATTATTAGGTGAGTTTAGCTTGTATTGGTATGTTATATTGGTAAAACTTCTGTGCAGACAAGCTCTTGTTTTCTCAGTGTAAATGCAGCTTATAGTTCAAATGTATTAAACCATACAATATTTGATGTCTGGGATTCCAGATGCTGTATGTTTTTCAAAAAAGGAAGGGCAATTTTAGAGTAAAGGGCAGGGGGAACAGAAAAGGGCTAGAGCCTGAAGTCCCTCTGTCATCACTGAGAGGGGGAGAAGGGCAACCTATTTTCCTATTACTGCCTCAATCCACCTCTCATTTGTCCTACTAGTCAGGGGACACTTGGTTACCTTTGCATGAACTTTGGGTTCTGGCATGATTGGTCTTTTTGCTACATTCCTTCTCTGTTTAAAACTGTTAGATAAATGACCCCAAATGATTGCAGTCTTCTGGACCTGTTCACTATTATTAGCAAGGTTCCATGAGAAATCCAGGGGCTGGATGCATTAAGTGAGTCTTTCAGTAAACAGAAGTTACTGGAAAGTCCTGTTTTAGCAGCAGAGAGTACAGCATGTCTAGGACTGATGCTTGAGTTAGCTGTACTAGTATTTCTAAATTAACAAAGTATTCACTGTGTTAATACTGCTTTATCAGGCAGCTGCCTTTGACATGATTATGTGAAAGGAAAAATTTTGTAAGCTTTCTTCAGTGCAGGCTTTGTTTGCCATCCCTGAGATCGTGATAGATTAACTAGTCTTAGTCTGAAGTGTGTGTGTGAGAATGAAAGACAGCAGGCTCTAGTGCATGAGTAAGGGTATGTTTAGTAATGATCAGCAGACTGCTGCTGGTTGTAATATAGGATTAAAACATGAGGCATTGGAAATGGCATCTGCTTGTAGTATAAAAACAAACTACAAGGGCAAATAAGGTTTGAAACCAGGTTAACAAAAGAGCTAGTACAGAAACAACACTTAATCATACTGTTATTTCTGTCATAAATGTCTGTTACTCTGCCTGAATGATACCTGTCTTCTTGGCTGCACTGAAAACATATGTGCAAGATAGCACACAACTTTTCCTTGTGTCTAGGTTCTTAAAAGGTGATAGAATGCCAGTTTCATTGTCCATGTTAATGTGAATTAGTTTGAATATCAAAATCAACCTAGCTGCTCTACAGCCTTACGGTTCTTGTTCTGATAGATCAGTGGTACCAAGAACCACTTCTGAGGTCTCAGCTGTTACCAGAGCTTTGGTTTCTTCACTGGTGTGGGATCCTATGTCCTGTCAGGTAAACTTCCCCCTCTTCCAATATTCACTGGTTTCCAAAATGCAGCTTTAGTCTTCACTGAAACCAGGAGCTTGGTGCTTAGCTAAACCTAATTAGTAGCATGTTTTTCTGCTTACCTTGTCTGCTTGCCAGATGGTGTAGTTGTATTCATGGCATAGCTACCCAACCAGTGGATTGGTACAGTGTCTGTTAGACTGCAAATCCTTAATGGAAATTCCTTACAGAGTATCATCCAACAATTAACTTGCCCTTCCATTTACTTCCCTATACTCTGTCCTTCAATTTTGATTTCTTATCCAGTGCATGTGTTTAAAAGACTGAGGATTCAACAAAAATTATTGTCTCCTTTCAACTGCTTCTCTCCATTTTTTAGCCTGAAGGAAAGAAATTACTGCAGTAAGGGTAAGTGGGCTTTGACCATGCAGTCACAATAATTAGGCTTACATACAATTCGTATGGTTAATTCCTATTTTGGACACCTGACCTTATGACAAAAAATAAGCTGTGTGACTGGTCATTTTACTGTAGACAAAATACAGACCTATATATAGGCTGTTACGTGCAACAGATAAAGTATGAGACTGGCTGTAGTTAGATGACACTTCAGTGTCCTTGAGGTCACAGGATAAACCCACTAGAGTGTTTGCAGATAGATAGATTTCATCAATCTCCAATGGCATGACATTATGCATTGTTTAAATCAAATATTATATGTGTTTTATACTACCGCGATTTCCGAAAGAGCCATAAATCCTTAAAAGTGCTAACAAATAAAGCTGCTTATGGGTCTCTTCAGCTTTATTTGTATAAGATAATTATAGAATAGAGAATAAGATATTCTTTATATTCTGTATTTATTTACATATAAACCAAAATATATATGTATTACATATACAGAATGTATACACTGTGGTTATAGGTGTCTCTTCATCATTTTGTTTTGTAACAATATACTGTGTATGTCATAATAGGGAAGCATTTTTAGAAAAGCAATGAGAAATTAAAATATGAATGTTGAAACTGCAGACTGCAGGAAGGTCAGCTGTGCTACAAAGGAAGACCAGATATATTCTGGAATTTGCATGGAGGAGAGGCTTTCTTGTAGGCACCTGAGACCTCATCTGAAATGAGGTCTTTGTATAGTCTAGCATCTGTTGAACACAAGGATCTTCAGAGGACTGTGTGAGCATGGAAGGCAAGAAAGTGCACATGTGGAAGGGAGGTGGAAGTGACATCCATCAGCATTAACCCTTTGGTAAATAGGATTAAGCAATTGAAAGCAATGTTAATGATCAATAGATAAATTTGCCATCAGATCAGTAGTACAAGTGAAAATGTACAATTGGCAGTCTCATGGTATTTAGTCCCACATCAGTTCATATAAGAGATAAGGGCTGCTGTTATAAATCCCCCTTAAGTCAAGTTCTAAACATTAAATCTGTTGTTCCTATTTTATTTGAAGAATCTCACAAGAGGGATTAAGTTTAGTTTTTGTTTCATGATGTTACTGTTTTTAGCTATAGGCTCTGGTAGTGAGAAGTGGGCCTCTAGCCCTGCAGTTAAATGTGGTCCAGTTAAGCTTTGTAATTAGAACTAAAAAAAGGACTTTACCAGGTGTGTGCTGTCATATTGCAGATGTAGGTTATTCTAGGGAGAATTAAAAGTGCTTGTTCAAATAACAGTGATGGAGAAATGCAAAAACACTCCCTGCAGCATGCAGATAAGGTAGAAGAATGGGATCAAGCAGCTTTTGGCACTTCCCCTCAGCAACAGCCATCTTTCTGGAAAGTATGTGTCAGCAGGAGAAAGAAAGGGTCTCATGAAATTTTATCTCTCTTTTACAGAGAATACCAGGTGTTTGACACTTGGCAAATGTGGACTCATTGAGATTCCATAGTGGGGGGGAGGAGTCTGTCCTGGCCAATAACATTGTAGGTTTGGATGTTCCAAAAAGTGAGGGGCGTATGGGAAGTGCCAAAATGAATCAAAATGCACTGAAGGTATGGAGTGCCCAATACAAGTTAATTTTAAATGGCTCCTTTCATTCAGCTCCCTCCTTCTTGAGTACTTAATTTGCTTTAACTATTGCTTATATTCTATTTCTTTTTCCTATCTTTTCGGGAACTATACTCAGTTTTCACAAGCATGATTTAGTATATTCCACTGTCATAAAAGAGAGGCTGATTTACGAATTGGACCACCCAAGTGTGGACTCTAATGTCAAATGGATGGTGTGGGAGGTCTGAGCTTGCTGCTTTTATTTATTTATTTATAGCTTTGGAGGTGAGTATAGTTCCCAGGAGATTGCCAAAGCTCTGTGGAAAGGGGAGTTTATTTCAATTCACCTTTAGCTAATGGATGCAAGCCCAAGAGCTTCAGTTGTTTTGATCCAACTGTGACTCCAGTTATTTTTCTTTCAGTCTAGGAATTTTTTTAAAGCAGCTCCATGACAATGGTACCTCTGTTTCATTCTAACAGGATGTGCCAATAATTCCATTCTTCAGATGTACAAAAGAGGCTTTTCAAGAAAAATAGTCATTCAAATAGAAGTTGGTGTGGATCTCCTGGTAGGTGTGCAGATGACCTCAGGGCAGTGGTATTGTAGTTTTCTGAACACTGAAGTCCTTTGGAGCACATGTCTCTCCTTGTGTTTCTGTCCAGGATCTGTGACCTTTATTTTTATCCTAGCACTCTTGACAAGATGGAAGCTGGGGAGTCTCTCGCCTGTTGCTGTTTGTTTCATCCTCAAACACCTCATGAATTTTTGTTTTGGTTTTTTTTCTAAACTTCAAGTGCTCCAAAAAAACAGAGGGGAGCAGAGAATGAGATATTGCATTAACCTGATAGTGAGATAGTGCTTTAACCTCTAATCATTGTTAATCACAGGACATCCCTCCTGCTTCAGAAAAGAAAACATCTGCCCCAAGCAGTCAATCTGGTTAGTTACTAAACTACACCCCAAAATTGTGCTATAAGGCTCAAAACCCTAACACGTCTGGTAGCAATCAAATTCCACAAAGACTCATGCAAGATGAGACCTTCAACAAAATCATTACATTCTGGTTCATATGTACCACCTTCCAGGCTAACCAGGAGTTCGTACACTAGTTCTCTACTGGAAGGAGAGAGTCTTATTCTCCTGCTTGTGCTGTTACAGTGTCTAAAGAAAGTTTACCCCCTGTCAGCTTAAAACCATTCCTCCTTGTCCTTTCACTACAAGCCCTTGTAAAAAGTCCTTCTCCACATTTCATGTAGGCCTCCTTTAGGTACTGGAAGGCTGCTGTAAGGTGTCCCCTGAGCCTTCTCTTCTCCAGGCTAAACAAGCCCAACTCTCTCAGCCTGTCTCCGTAGGAGAGGTGCACCAGGCCTCTGAGCATTTTCGTGTCTCTCCTCTGAACTTGCCCCAACAGGTCCTGTCCCTCCTGTGCTGGGGCCCCAGAGCTGAGCGCAGTACTGCAGGTTAGGTCTCACAAGAGCAGAGTAGAGGGGCAGGATCACCTCCTTTGACCTGCTGGCCTTGCTCCTTCTGCTGCAGCCCAGCACACAGTTGGCTTTCTGGGCTGCAAGCGCAGTGTCAGTTCATGTTGAGCTTCTCATCAACCAACATCAATCTCATCAATCTCATCAATCCTTCTCTTCAGGGCTGCTCTCAATCCAGTCTAGGCACAGCCTCTATTTGTGCTTGGGATTGTCCCTGACCCAGGTGTAGGACCTTGCACTTGGCCTTGTTGAACCTCATGAGGCCTGTCAAACCTCATGAACCCCACAGGCCTGTTAAAGTCTGGTGCCTCCGGATAAGCATTCCTTCCCTCCAGCACATCAACCACACCATGTAGCTTGATGTCACTGGCAAACCTGCTGAGGCTGCAGCAAGTTCTTTCTCTTCTCTCTGTTCCTTGTAGATTACTCTCTTTCAAATGTGATGGATTTAACATATCATGTTTCAGAAGCCCATCAAGGTCATTCCCCAGCTGTTTGTATCTCAGGTGGTGTCTAAGTTGAGAAGAAGATGCTCTTTCCACCTGTAATAGGCCCTTCTCTGTTCATTCACCAGTTATCCTTCCAAAGGAAACCAGTAATTGGAGAGGAGCGGGGGGAGGAAATAACACATATTTGGTCTTCAGCTCTACAAGAATCAGTAAGACTTGCGAATTTGCCTAGACCTGAACAATGGGAAGCACCCTGCTGAATCCATAGTTTATAAACATCCTCAGATCTTCAGGAATCTACAATAAGCTAAAGCTTGTTCTGTCATGTGAGACAATTGGATATTTCCCCCTCCGATACAGCAACAACAAAAAATTCAGCTGAGAATGGTTTATTCCTATTACGACCGCCATTAGATGTGGTCTTTTCTAACCTTACTATGCCATCTACTAATCGGACTTCAGGATTTGTTAGCAGTAGAGTTCAGATTTAGTTTGGCTATTCTTTTTAAAGTGTCTCATTAATTAAACACTATAAGGACAATCTGATGGTCCTTGTGGCACTAAATGATGCCACTGAATATGACACCTCAACACTGCTGATGTCTGAAATGGAGTTGCTTTTATGACCATAATGATATCCAGGATGTTATCGGGTACCAAGGGGAAAGCTTGTTTGCTGCTGATGCCCTTGAATACATCTGTGAAAATGCTTTGGTTTCTTTTGTTTAACTCAGATGAAGTATACTCGCTCAGCAGGTTCTGGTAGGCAGCCACTGATACTGTGTCTCCTGTCATTGAACTCTGTACAGATATTTCAAAAACTTAATGTTCTTGGTGACTTTGAAGCTCACTCCATCAGACCTGGGTGGTCTTCTTGGTGTCCTGAGAAGAACTGGTATCAGATGTATAGGCTGATACATTGAGCAGCTCTATGGAATTAAGCAGTCTGCACTGCTGGATCAGATAACATATCTAGAATATTGCTCATCCCATCTGCATTTAACTGTGCAAGGTTTCCCTTGTGCTGAGGGACCTGTGTCTTGCAGTGGGATCTGTGCTGAATTCTTACTGAAAGAGGAATATGTTGCCTTGTTGTAAATTGTGACCATTTGAGATGTTTCTGCTGTGGAACCTAGAACCTACCTCTGCTCTTGTTCTTCCAGGTACTGTGAAGTTAAATAAAACAGCTTCTAGAAGAGTGATGTTGCACCCTTGGTGCCTCTCTCATGAGAGGAGGAGATGACACATTTGGGACATATGTTTGCCACAAGATGGATCAGAGTTTCAACAGGTTCTGGGTTTGCCCCAAGAGACAGACAAATATCAGAGGTGAGACCTTTGTCAACTGGTAACTTGGTACTATTACTGATAAGCTAAGTGACCCTTCTTTATTCTGTAAACACTTTGGATATCATGCGTATTTTGATTTCAGAGTATTGGAGTTCAGAGGCAATAGTATCTTTTGTGGGGTCGGTAGGATTCATTGACATTGTCGCAACTGGCTTGCAAACCTACTGTTATCCTATTTCTCAGATATTTCTGGGATCACTGTCTTAGCATTAAGCATAGGCACCAGCTGAGTTAAGAATTAGTAACACCTGAATACACAGAAGGCAGGAAAATGATGAAATTGAAGAAAATGTCAAGGGCCCAATTCTTCTTAATCTAGGATGTAAGCCAGTTTCAGTGGGGGTCTTGTTTGGTGAGTGAGGTGCTTGCAGGATCAAGTCTTAAACTGTCCACAAGCATGTGCAAAGCTTTGAAGAAGTACTGCTTTAAGCTGTTCAGTTCCAGAGTAGCAACGTGGTGTGTAATTGTACTTCAGCCACTGAGGCAAGTGTATATTGCGAGTGAAAAACTGCCAGCAGCACTTCGGGTGAGTACGGAGGCTTACAGCGTGTGAGGCAGAACAAACACCCCCTTTTTCCAAGCAAAACATGTCAATCGATTGAAACCTTTTTTTTTTTTTTTTTTTTTTTTTTTTAACTTTTTCCT
>NDXB01000979.1:294897-305688 GCA_002631895.1 Agapornis roseicollis
TTTTTTTTTTTTTTTTAAATACATTGTCCTTTTCTTCAAATACTTTTCTACACAGGAGCTCAGAGCAGCAATATTGCTAGCGGCGTTATGGCTGAACAGTGCACAAGCCATACCATAAAGCCATGTGTTCACTGCAACTTCGGGATCAATGGAGGAGGTAAGTAGACAGTTCTGCTAAGGCTTTGGAAAACCTGTGGCTGACTGGCAGTCCTGCCATGGTACCAGAATCACCTGTTAGATGCTCTGGGCTCTGTGGTACTGTCGGTACTGTATGAGGAGATGCGTGCTGGCCATAACAGCACACTCCTGCTTTCAACCATCAGAGTCTGACTCAGATCAACGTGGCTTGTTTCAACTCCCTCTGTCTCCAGGGCCTTAAATGCAGAAACCCTTTAAGAGCTGATTTGTCAAGGTCCTGAGAGCTCTAGCTTAATTTTGCTCTGATCTCTTAGGAATTGTAGAGTAACTGGAAATTTTGGAGCAGAGCTGCTTTTCTCATGACAAACGGACATTCAGAAAGATCAGTTTTGTCAGTGTTGTTAACTCTGTTCCCATGCACCCAAAAGGACATCAGACAGTTTTGTTTTGTGTGTTGGTGAATTAGGCTCATCTTGTCAAGCTCAGGAATCACAAGTGCTCAGGTCTTATCAGGATCAAGCCCTTCCTTTGTGACCTGTATTGGGAGGAAAACAGAGCTTCACCTTAGTCCATTGGGGATGAAGGTTGTTTACTATCACATTTTTTTGAGTGGTCTGTCCACTGTCTCAAGCTCTGGATTAGACCCTCTTGAAGCCTGCATGAGATGTACCTGCTGTGTAAAGGTGTCAGACTTTGGTCAGAAGTGAATTTCAGCTTAGGTGAAATTGCATGCTATGTGTATTCTCTAGCAATAAAACCTGCAGTTAATCAGTCTTTTCCTCATCCTGTGGTTACAACGGGTGGATGTTTGGCAGCCGGCTGAGTTTTACACGCCCCTGAAGTTCAGCCTTGACCCTGTAAATTAATGGGAGCTGCAGAGCTTTGGGATCAAGTTGTTATTGTCTAGCTCGACATATTGATTTGTTTTTTTTGGACTCTTATAAACTGCAATGCTTGATGTGTAGATGACTTGATTGCTTAGAAAAATAGATGTTTTGAATTGCCTATTATCTTGTACAAAGTGAAACTATTTGCCCAACCCTGTAGTTGCCTTAGAGACTTGTTGCAAACAACAGATATGAACATGAGCTTAGTACGAGGAATGTCCAGAGGACAAGTATGTGAGTATGGAAGACAGAAATATGCAACAACATCATTGCAACATCTGTCAAAGAGTAGGAGACTATTTGCAATATTTCAATTTCATTGAATACTGGTTACAGGCCTCTGGAACCTTAGCAGCTGATATTTGTATTGTTTCCTGAAGGCCATTAAGTTTTTCAGTCAACATTTAGTCCACCTCTTCCACTCTGAGCCCACAGGCTTCCTTGTTTGAAGGCAGGAAAAATCTGCTTGTTTCAGACAACATGGGAAAAAGTTCATCCTTAGTGTTTGAGAAACAGAAACCCAGACCTTGGAGTTCTGTCTAATATTCTGTTTGGGATCGCAGGTTATGTAGCTTTTGACTGATGTAAAGGCTTCTGCATGTGTTATAGTTTTAGAATTAGTGTGTAAAAATTAAAGGTAATAGTTGCAGTTGTTGCTGAACTTTCATTTATAAAACAGTTAAAGGTTAACTAGTATATTCTAGAAGTTTATGAAAACATAATTTATCATATAGGTAATATCAAAACATCTATGAATCATTTGATAATGCATTTTGCAAACATAATGTTAATGGGTTCAGCAATAATGTGGGGTCAACTTAGGATCTCAGTCCTTTAATAAATTTTGCCCAGTTGAATCTGTTACATTTATGTATTTCCCTCTCATGCATTTCAATTGCTTCTAGAGAAGCTAGGATCTGCTGGCATGAATCTATTTAAAAGGAGATTGAGGTGTTTCATTCCTTTCTTGTGTGTACCTCTGTAGCACAAGTGGAAAATAACAGTCAGCAAAGTCTAAGTTTTCTTAAATGCTGAAATCAAAAATAAACAATGACCTTCAGTTTGTATGGGAGAGAATTACTTAAACGTAACAAAAATTATGATTGGCTGGAATTTAACTCCTAGATTTTAGTATTAGTTTTTAAAAAGGTACCAGAAAGGTGGTGGTATTTTTAAGAGGTGTAGCATGGATACTACTTAAGTTTTTGCTTATTTGGCTGTCACAGAATCATAGAATGGTTTAGGATGGAAGCGAATTTGAGGATCATATAGCTCCAACCCCCTGTCATGGGAAGGATACAGGAAAGTGGACACCTTCAACTAGACCAGGTTGCTCAAAGCCTTATCCAACCTGGCCTTTAACACAACTTCTCTCAGCAACCTGTTCCAGTGTCTCACCACCCTCACAATAAATAATTTCTTCATAATAACTAATCTAAATCTCCTTTCAGTTCAGAGCCATTCCCACTTGTTCTGTCACTACCTGCCCCTGTAAAAAGTCTCTCTCCAGATTTCTTGTAGGCTCCCTTTATACACTGAAAGGCTGCTACAAGGTCTCCCTGGAGAGAGGCAGAACAAGTCTAACTCTCTCAGCCTGTCTCCATAAGAGAGGTGCTCCAACCATTAGATCATCTTCATAGCCATCCTCTGAACTTGCTCAAGCAGGTCCATGTCCTTATGGTGGGGGTCCCAGAGCTTAATGCAGTACTGCAGGTGGGGTCTCCTAAAAGTAAAATAAAGGGGGAGAATTACCTCCTCCAACCTGCTGGTCATGCTGTTTTTGATGAATCACATAGAATCACAGAATTACCAGGTTGGAAGGGACCTCTAAGATCATCAAGTCCAACCCATGCCCTACACCTCCACTAAACCAGGTCATCAAGTTCTATATCCAGTCTCTTTTTAAACACATCCAGGGATGGTGACTCCACCACCTCTCTGGGCAGACCGTTCGAATATTTTATTATTCTTTCTGTGTAAACTTCTTCCTAATATCCAACCTGTACCTTCCTTGGTGCAGTTTGAGACTGTGTCCTCTCGTTCTGTCCGTTGCTGCCTGGTGAAAGAGACCAACCCCCGCCTGTCTACAACCTCCTTCCAAGAAGCCCAGGATGCAGCTGGCTTTCTGGGCTGTGAGCGCACACTGCTGGGTCATGTATAGAAAAGATCTTCTTTCTACTGGTTTCCATATTTAAAACAGTTGTAGCAGCAGTTATTCTCCAACTGATGAAGTTCTTGAAGTTTTCAATCGAATTTAATTCTGCAGGCTTTCAAAAGGAGCAGAAGCCCACCTAAAACCCTCATGAGTCTCGCAAAGGAAAGGCTGCAGGGAGACTATTAGTAAGTAAAGTAATTTTATGTTGTCTGCCTTGTTTTCCTCTTTCATTCCATTGTAAGTGCAGGGTATGTTTCATGAATGTCATGACAAGAAGTTTCTGGGCTTCACTGAGGGAGGAAATCACTAGTTTTACTCGTATCTAATTGATACAGCTAATCTTGCAGCTAATTGAAACCTGTGAAATAATTTCACAGATACTGGTGGATTTTCTGGTTTGTGAATTACTTCTGAAAAGTCTTTAAACTCATATGATAAACAAATAATTGGTGCTGAGCAGTAGAAGTGCAAATAGGACTTTCCTTCTAAGCAATTCTATTTTTCTGTGCATTTATTTTTTGTGTAAGAGGAGTGACCTGGTTATTGTTATATGACATGTTAACCCTTCAAAATGAAATGAAGGTTTATGGTGTTGTCAAGGCATCCAGTCAGTAGCTAGGAAATAACAGCAAACTGAATCAAGTTCTAAAGAGAGACAGGAAGCTTCAGTAACGGCAGAGGCCTATCTATGCTTAAGAACCTGTTCAAAGCACAAGTTTGCTTTTTATTGCATCAATGTTGCTGCAAAATTCTATTGGCACACGAACTATTCGTGTTTTCAAATTAAAATTTGCCTATCTTCTACAAATAATGGCTTTGCTCCTGTGGGTAAGAGGAATCAGAGGAAGAGATCCAACTTTGCCTACCCCTGATTTGCTTGATTTCAGTAGGGATTTTACAGAGGATGGATGTTCTTTTTAGTATAATCACCTTCAGGCCTTGTCATTGCTGCAGTACAGGGAAAACACTTTAAAATGCTTCTTAAGATGTACAGGGTCTAAGATGAGTAGAAGTTTATGGAGGTACTTCGCTGCAAGTGAAATGTCAGTACAAGTTTTGCTGTGTGTAAAATACTGTCCAGTTTACCAGCAGACTGGCTGTGTGGTTATGTATCTTTCATATAAAGTTTTAAACACATTTTTGTTCAGAACTGTTCAGTGGGATTCTGACTATTGTTTTTCAACTGCTCCACAATAATGTTTCTCATCAGTCTTATCTCACTAAAACATCTTTAAGGCAAATTGCCCAGAGACATCACACCTGAACATCATGTCACGTTTCATGTGAAGGGCTTTTTCATCTATATCCTGTTCTTTTACTAAAGCAGTAGAACCTTAGTATTTCTTCCTAATCTCATGCCAGTGCACCCTCAATTAGTGTGTCAGCTTGCAGTATATGATGCATGAGACCACATAGTGCAATGACAAAGAGAACGGCAGGTAAGATGCAGCATGCTGCAGCTGTGGGGTAGGATGAGCTTCCTTTGAGTATAGCTCTACAGCATAAGACTATATCCATCATGCAACTTGCTGGCAAAAAAAAAATAGGCTCCCATTTCATGTGGCTCAATGTGTGGAGCTTCTTTTCTTGCGTGATCAGCGTGCATGGTGCCTGATGCATGGATAAGGTTCAAAACAGTGGATCACTGGTTTTATGAATTCCGTAATATTCAACCTTTCCCTGATAAAGAGTTAGAATTCAGTGAATTATTGTGCAGAAGCAGAACTCTCATTTTGAGAGTCAAAGTAATTTAGCCAAATGCATAACTGCTGCACTGGGGGAAAAAAGAGACAGATGTCTGGTCTGGTCTGTTTCCTGCTGCTTCCCAGATGCAATGTTTTCCTACAGGATATTCCTTTTGAAATTCTTTGATATATGCATACCTTCATTTTTTGGATAAGCAGTGAACATGTTACCTAACCACTTAAATAGAAAAGCAACTTTACGTTAAATCACGTGAGGCAATTTTGTGTGCATGTGCCTTGGTTTTTGAGTGAGAAAATAAGGCCACCTGGTAAGCAGATTTTTAAAAACATATTAGATTCAAGCATCTCTGTGTGTGGTCATAGATAATACCCTTTAAATGCCACAGAGGTTTCTATGTATATATTTAAATAAAAAACAAAATGTCATTAAATCAGGAAAGCTTCATAAATTCTAACATGGTGCTAATTATATATCACACTGTATGTTTTGTGATTGTACACTTGAAACTATAAGCAGGAGTATGCTATGAGAGGAAACTTACTGGTAGCATTTGTCCAGTCAACAATATTAATTTTGTTTTCTTAATTTGAATCATTCACTAAATTATAAAACATTCATAGGAAAGAAATCCAACCCATCAGAAATCTCCAACCCATCCACACCCTGAAGGACAGCAAACAACCCATGTCTAGCACACAGAATCTGAAAAAGAGGAGTGGGGAGAGCAGATGTTATGCATCATGGCCAGTGGGTGAGACACAAGGTATCATATATGGAAAATGAACTCCACGCTCAGAACTGGAACTGAGATTGGAAAACGGATTAGACTGGAGCAGAGGTGGCTCTGTGTATGATGCATGCCTTAGTGAATTACAGGATGTCAGCCCCCAGGAAGCCCAGTAATGGTTGGATTTTCTGAAAGACTGCCTCTGCATTCCTTGATGAGACTTAAGGCCATTGCTATCTCCACCACACTGATGTGTCTATGTTGTCTATGAATGCGTCTGTCTTTTCTGCATCCCTACGAATGCAGAATGTCTGAATGAATTTCAATGTGCACTCATATACAGTACTAATTCATGGGAGATCAGCTGAAAGAAGAGAGGGAGAACTATGAATGGATCAAATAGTTAAATACTGCATTAACAAAAAAAACACGACACAAACAAACAAAAAAAAAAAACCCCAAATGTTGATTCAACCACAGGGAAGAAGAGAGCAATGAGCACAGTTGATTTTACACAGTTGCTTAGTTTGCTGTTCACAGAACATCACACAGTTACCCAAGCAAATGCCACATCAGATGAATTATCTGTGATCTACATGACATCTCCTTCAGTGAGGCACACGTGCATGTCACAGTCACATGGGCTTGTTCTCACTTAGATGTGTTTATTGTTGGACTAGCTACAGGAAGCACAGGACTCATGCTTACCACCATGTGAGTTTAAAGCTGTGTGACTCCCCTTTCCTATCCTTCCAAACTTTTTTTTACGTGTAAGGAGAATTACTCAGTCATTATTTCCTGTCTTCTTTCTCCTGCTTTTCCCTATTTCTCTCTCCCTGTTTCTCTAGGATCCATTCTTACAGAATCTTGGTTTGGGTAACAAATTATAAAATCTTTAGAGTGCTCAGATGCATCTATTTATATATAGTGACATTTTCACTCATTCCTTTCATCCGTTGACCTTCCAAGTCACCGTAGCCTCTTGGTGCCTTGCTCCATAACGTGTTTTATTGCCTGTCAGGTATGGGGTGGTATTATTTCTTCTTTTGCAAGGATAGTAGTCCCTACCCCAAAATTTATTTACGTGTATTTCTGCCTCCAGACATTGTATGGGGTGTATCTTGGCTCTAAATAATTCCTTCCAGTCTTCTTTTCTTTTTTCTTTTTTAGACTTTTCAACAGCATCTGATTCATTTAGAGTGACTTACATTCCTCTAGGGTTTAGCTGGAGCTCTTAGGATCTCAGTTTGCTCCTGAGTGAACTGTCACAGAGCTACTTCTTTCCACCCCTGCTTGGAGGGGTAGTGGTGATAAGTTTTCTCCTCCAGCCTTGAGCCTCTGCAGCTACAAATCTAAGTCTTTCCATAGATGCCCATTCCTTTCCCATGTCAGTAACCCCAATTCTCCAGGGGCCCCAGGCCAAATGAGTACTGAAAGCCCAGCACTCCGAGATCTGTGCATGCAAAGGGGTGTCTTTTGGTCTCACAATCAGCTCACACCCAGTGCTCAAAACCCAGGTACGAATACACATGTGGTAGATGAACCACTGGTTACTCAGTGTTTCTCATTCAGTTGTAGGTAGAGGTATAGTGTGAAAAGGGTAGGAAAGGCCTGTCGGTCTCTGCATCCTCTGCAAAGACAGGTGGTAAGGCTTTGAATTCAGGCTTTGACCTGTGCCTGAGACAATGAAAGCCTGAGTGGAAAAAAGTGATGTGCACTGGGAAAGGTGTGCAGAACAAAAATGTGTGGAAACATTACATTACAACGCGTCACTTTTCCCAATGTACTTCAGTAAATGTTACCCTGATTGACACATGTTCTTGGGATCACCAGAGGGACGGTGGGATTCGATCCTGTGATCTTTGAGTCACCACCCAGTAACTTTCACCTGTTCCTTTTGTTTTCCATCATAACATAGGATTGTGTTAAGTGAGTGTGATCTGAAACTGAGGAAGTAGAAGTTGTTCCATTCTTGCATTTTAGAGCACTCTTCAGTGGCTGTCCTGAAAGCAACTACCAGCTGTCTAAGCTGTATTTAAAACAATCAAGTAGAGCTAATATATTCCATCTCTCAATAATTTTAGATATCAACAGGAAAAGTAAGTAAAATGTGTACAGAACTGAGGTATTTACTTTCCCATACTCACTTGGTGTTTAAGACAAAAATGCTAATAGCTCTCTGGATGTAGGGTGTGATAGGTTGTTCTTTTTCTTTTTCTTTTGTTTTTCCCCATCCCCACTCCAGACAGTGATTTGACAGTAAATTTTTGCTAGCTCTCTAACTGGATTTTGCTCATAAACTGTGTTTCAGATATATTCCTCCAGACGTGAACTGCCAGCTCTGGCATATGTGAGCTGGAGCTACCTTACTCACTTCAAACCTGGATGGTCCTAAATCAATAGAGACATCTTACATGAGCAGTAGTTGTTAAGTGCTGTTAAGGGGCCACTTAAACTGCCAACTCATAAATCAAGTTATTTTTGGTACAGCTCCCTGAATGGTGTAGTTCCTAATTAATTGAACTCAAGCAAATCCTTTATATTTTTCATCTGAGAGAGTGGTAGTAATGCACAGATTAGACATAGCAAATCCAGGTTAGGAGTGGGCAGATGGTACAATGTGAATGCAGAATGAGTAATGGATAAAAGACAGTATCACAGTGATAGATGAGGCTGTGCATTTCTGGGTAGGAAAAAAATGAAACAAAATTTCTGCTCTTTCTGAATCAGTCTAAATATTCACATTAAGAGTCTAAATCAAAGCATGAGGCAGGAACAGTGATAATGCCAAAAATTGTAAAGCAGAGTGACTTTAAGCCTTGCTGGGATTAGACTGTACCAGCAATAGAGATGACAAACTGCACTGAGAATTTACACCTCTGTGCAGCAGTACCTGGAAAAACTTCCGTCACCAGTGAGCACAATAACATGATCATTCAACAAGCAAGAGTGAAGAAATTGAGGATACGCAAGATCAAATACAAAGGAACAGAACACAGGTCAACCTAAACAGTCCAGACCAAGACACAAAGACCCTAATAAGCACTGATTTTGATAAATCACTTAAATTCTTTGATTTCTATCTCCTGGGCCACATAAGCACAAAGTGGAATGCTGGTCTCTCACAGGTAGACTTTAGGAGTTATTTTGATCTGGCCTTGTTTACAGAAGCTGTTTAGTCACTATACCAAGCTGCTGAAAATGAACCTATGAAATACTTCCCACTCCCTCTTCCCTTCTCTTCTCCTAGTGGTTTGAATAGGCATGGCATGATTCACATCAGGTAGAAGTACCCCTGGGTGCTAACTGTGTGTCTGGTCATTTTCTTGGGCTGTGGACTCCACAGATCGAGAACTACAGCTTCTGGAGGAAGCTTTATGCCCTTCCTATCTTCTGACTACAGAAAAATACCTTGAGTATGGGAGCTGACCAGACAGATCCTTAGGAATGGTGTTGCTGGAAAGCAAGACTTCAGGGTTAGTAAAGTTAGTATTTTATCCATAGCTGGGAAAGCTCTTGAGATCCCAACAGCCCTTTGGAAAACAAAAACCAGACCTGAATGCTCTGCCTCTGCCTGACCTCATCCATCCTGAGCCCAGAGTCTTAGTTCAGCACCCTTGTGCCTGGCAGCTGGCCTGTCATGTAGGCTCAGCTGGTGGTCTGGGCTGGTGCTTTGAAAAGCAGTAATTCCTTGAAATTCACTTTGTCTCACCTCTTCCCAATGTTTTGCCTCTCCCTGACCCAGCCTTACCCAGTTTCTCAATAAAAAGTTATTCAAATCAACAGCATGTATTTTAATTGCCTGTAGATCCAGTGAAGGAGACTTGTTAAATATTGGCTTGAGAGGCTGTCATGTGGCTATCTTTCTTCTAAGCGTATGAAAAGCACAACCATGGTGTCAGAATTGACAGATGTTGTCAAACATCAGTCAGTTTTCAACTGAAGCTGGGTATCTCAATCCACCATGGAGGTTAAATTGCAGAGTGAATGTAATAATTATGGCGACATTTACAAAGCAACAGGCAAATTGCAATTTGACAGACAAAAACCCTTGTATGGCATGATGTATTCAGCACATGGGCATTGTAAGTCTGCCTAAGCTACACGGGTGAATGGCAGCTGCTGTCGATTAGCAGCTTCTGAATGTTCCAGATGATTCTGAAAATGGGGCTTATCTTTCTATGTCACTTTTGTGCTCTGAAAATGTTATGTGCCTCTTAGAAGAGCATTTGGAGAAGGCACTAAGTCATGCCTGAACATTGTACAAACTACCTGAAGATACAAAGCTTAAAAAGTTCTCTGTTATCTCAAGTCAGATATTCTGAGACAAGAAAATTACCAGATGTGATAATTTGCCTGAGAGTCACAGGTTCTAAAATGAATATGTCATGAAGATAAGCATTGATAGCTTGCTTATTTTCATAATTAAAAAGTGCAAGCACATAATTTACGGATGTCTAAAAATTTTGATTCATCTAAGATGAATGTATGAACTATATCAATATGCAATATGCTGTTTAGCTTTGTAAATGCCTTGTGGAAGTCTGGGTAGTTCTCCCCATCATCTTCAACAAAGTAGTATTAGAAAAATAACTTTCCTTAACAGAAAGGAAAAATCTTGACGTTGATTGGGCATGGAACTTAGTGTAGATAAGAGAGGGGAAGGGAAAAAGTGCTTCTCTGTTAGAGAGGAGGTGGAAGCTAGAAAGTGAATGGTAAGATCTGAGCTTTCTTTAAGTTAGTCAAATGGATTCCAAGGAAACTATTTGAAGTGCACGTGCCTTATGTGTATGAGCTGTCTAAGCCTTCAAGGTGTCTACCCTGCCTGAGGGCATAAAGAGCAGAATTGTCTAACTAACCCTGAGTTTGTTTTTACAAGCTGTTGCTGCAAGTCAAAGTCACTTGCTGGGTCTCTAGAATGTTGTGCTGTTCCAATAACATTATAATGAGTTTGTACTGTTATAATAATTTGCCATGAAAGATGAGCTTGAAGGAAGTACATGAATAAAACACCAGTGAAGCTGACACTGCTGCTGAAGGCAGCGATAGGAAGATGCTGCAATACCTCCAGAAAAATCCTCCCTGCAAAGTCTGCATGTCTGGATGAGTTGGGATATTTGGCAAGGGTAAGCAAAAAAAAAAAAAAAAAAAAAAGGGAGACGGAAGAAAAAGAGAGG
>NDXB01000979.1:315821-328042 GCA_002631895.1 Agapornis roseicollis
TTTTTTTTGTTTTCTTTTTTTTTCTTTTTTTTTCACTCTACATGTGGGATTTAGGGATTTTTCTTGGAAAGTCAGGGGTCATGGCATCATACTTGTGATTGAATTTGTTAATGTGCAAGTTGCAAAAGATTAGATCTTCACTGTCACTTCTGCTCACTTAAGGTAAATTTGTTAATGTTTTCAACGGTTCCCTGGTCTATTCTACTGTGTCTCATGTGTCTCATGTTCTGCTTTCTTGGGATGTGAACTAACAGTAAGTCTTTTGCACAAAATGAGTTCTGCAAATATCTGACCATTCCTTTCTTCCAACACTTCCTTAGTATTCACTGTATTCTGCTTTGTCAAATGTATTGTTAGTCTTCAAACATTTTGAAACGTTTTCATGTTTGCTGTGACTAGATTCTCTCTAGATATGGAACTATGTTCCTATGTGTGAAGGCACTGATATCACAGATGACGAATTTGATCATCTGTTTAATTTTTTTTATTTTATTTTTTAATATTGCTTTCCTATTCCTTTCCACAAATTTGCCATTTTTAGGCAGCCGAGCACCAAGCTATTATAATTCTGTTTGTTGTCTTCTTGAGAAGAAAGCTAGCAATAAGAAGTAGCAAAATTACTACTTCCACAAGGGCCTAACAAGTATGATGAGGCAACCTTTTGCATCTGCCTGTGCTTTCAGCAGTAAGGGACAACTAGGGTTGACAGGTGCCTTCATAGACTTCTTGATGAGTGAAGACAGTTTCAGCTTACAGTGTAATTTGTAAAGATATGTGCAATCTACAAACCACACATTTTGTGCTTAACAAAATGTAATATTAATAATTACAGTTACTTACATTTGTAGTAGTGTGATGGTTTGTCATTAATAGCTTGGCTTAAACATAGTTCCCAAATGCTGCTCCTCAGCATGTGTTGCATGTGTGTTTCCTTTTAAAGATTCAATAATTTAAGTTATTTTTTTTAATTAGACTTGAAATGCAGCATAATATGCACATATTCATAATAAGCAGTCACTGTCTAACAAAAACCGTATCTCAACAGAGGACCTCTTTTAAGCATTCTTGGCAACTGTGACTGCTCCTGGCAGGACTACTTTCTGTGATTCTTGACTGAAAAGCCCATTTTCTGGAATTTTAGGTGGCATCTGCAGAAAATGCCCAAAGGCAAAATGGATGAGATGCCTAGAATTAATTATCTGTGACATGGGGGGCGTTCATAAGTGCTTCTATTTTGAATGAGTAATTCCAGTTACTTAAGGACATTTTTAAAGCACTGGCATATTTGATAGCAGGGGGAAACCCAAACACAGATTGTCAGTGGAATCTGTTGATGCTGGCATTTAGTGGTGTAGATATTAACAGTAGGCTAATACTTGCAAATCATTTAGCTTGAAAAACAGAAGCATGCAGTAGAGGGCATTGCAATAAATGAGACTCTAAACATAAGATCCTCATTCAATGCTTACTTGCTTAATATGGAAGATTGTTTTTTAAAAGTGTCAAGTACTCATCAATTGCTATTAACACTAGCAGAATTAGTAGCAAAGAAATAACTAAGAATGGAGCCATAAGCATTATGTTTGTTTTGTACTAGGTAATCTGTTTATGTGGTCAGAAGCAAGCCACGTATTCAGTCTGTGGATTCGGACCCAAATAAGCCTAGTCTCTGATTCAAAATAATATGAAAAATAATTGTGTGTTACAGACAGGAAGGTAACAAGGGTGAAGAAAAATGATCATATGGTCAAGTTAAGGAGGTGTGTGTTTCACTTGTGGATTTGACATTGCATTTAACTGTCCTTGTTCCTACAGGCAGCATGGAAAACAAATGTTGACAGAGAAGATAGCTTGGCAGATGGACTTGGACAGCATGCCCTATGCAAAACGGGCAGCACGGAAGGTGACATGAAGGCACCTGTATGCCTTTGAAGAAGGAGTCAGGAGACACGACAGATTGGAGCACACATGGCCAGTATGATGTGAGCTCAAAACCTAGGCTTGCTGTGAAGGGGACTGAATTAATTTCAGATGACATCATGTATAATTACTGATTATATTTAGATTATGTGTTAATATGATCTGAGACCTTCCATATGTTAATTCTGCAAAATTCAATATGTATCTTCAGTAAGCAAGCCTACATAGGGAAAATATTTTCTCTATATAAGCTTCAAGCACACTTCTGCAAAAAGAGGATAAACCATAACCCAAATTATTCTTTTGTTATCCTATCTGATTGTCTTTAATGTATGCAAGAATTGCATACTTATGTATTCAGGTTGACTTCATATTTTGGAACATGGGAGCCGGGGTGAAGTAGGAAGGGGAGTGAGGGAGCGGCTGCGTAAGTTCTGAGTTACCAGTGGGGCTTAAACCATAACAGCCTTACTTTTATTGTGTGATATATCTTAGTGTCCTTCTGTCCATCCTTATATTTCCAAATACTTGAAATTACGAACGTTCATCCTGAGAGCAACATTGTGTAGGTAAGTAGACTGGCCCCTTAAGCTCAGGTGCAAGGGTTAAATGAGTTAAAAGCACAATATTATCCTGGCTAGTGTGGGACTGAAGCAGAAAGCATACAGAATATTCCTTCTGCCTTTTAAAATCCTAATCTACTACTATATTTTGCTATGCATGGATTTTGGCTGAGCATCTGTGGGACTAACTAACCTGCACATCCCTTTTCTTTTTATTCTTTTTTTCTTTTTTTCTAACTGAACAGTCATTGTCTTTTACAGAAAATCCAGTGAAAAAATTACTTTTTTGAAATGACTGGAAAGTTTTGCCTGTGCACCAAATAATTTGATTCAAAAGCACTGCTGAAAGAAATTGTTGGAAACTGTAGATTAGTTGTTTTGTGTTCCCAGTATATGAGATAATATTTTGTCTGGATAGATCTCATAATAAAAGTTACAAAATTGTTGGATAGTTAGATAGAATCTGTTGAAGGAACCAGTTCAGACAAAGTGTACAACATGAAGTTCCTGGACTATTACGATTTATAAAAACAAACTTCAAATTTCAGATGGAATAGATTTTTTTTCTGTGGAAAACCTACACTTCTTCCTCTCCTGTTCCTCCCCAACACTTATTAGAAAGTCCAAGTTTCAATTGAAAATGTATTTTAACAGAAAATATTTGACTGACTTACAACTTTATTTTTGAGAAAAATGGTTTACTGAAAACTGTTTAAAAACAGATCTTTGTTGTGCAGGGAAGCTGTGATTTAGCCCTTGGCAAATGGCAGTCAGGTGTCAGGACTGAGAGATGTCTTTGAGAAGAATTTCCCTTCTTCCTTTTCTTTTTATTTTGCATCTCTTCTCCCCCAAATAATTTCTACTGCTGTATATGGGACTGAACTACTACTCTGGCTATGAACATGAGTACAAATGCTTCTTGGTATATTCTATTGAAGCGGTTTTTTTTAGGAAATACTGACATGTCAGTGTCCCACTGTTAGTGCTTTAAATGTGAACCTGCATCTTTATGTTTCACCCAGTGCTGCCTTCTTTTCATTGAAGAGTTCCAAATATGTAACATTTATTTTATTGCCATGGTGATACAAAAACACCATGGCAGCACTTGTCGTCTTTGGAAGAATTGAGTTGTTTGTTCTTGTGAGCTGACTAATGAAGAAATGGAAGAAACCAGTTTCACCAATCTCATATTTTTGTTCTCTGGTAGTTTTGAAAAAGAGAAGGTTGTATTTATTTTTTTTTCCCCTCCCTGTGAGTAAGGTTTAATAATAAATTTTTCCATAATTTATTAAACCAGATAATACAAATGCTCTGTAATGGGCTCTTCTGTCAATGGTCAGGAAGAAGAAGGTATTTGCTGACTGGCACTCAATGTCCTCTTTGGTAAGGTTGTAGTTGGTATGAAGCGGTGGAAAAGACTGAATACTAACATCAGGAGACTGAGCAACTCCCTGAAGGAGAAATTTATGCTAGCAATAGGGGAAGTGAAACAGGCATCATAGGGATACTATAAACAATGTATAGCAATGGCCTTGCCTGGAATAGATGTGAAGGATATTTGATCCTCAGTAAAGGTAGGTAGGTGTTTTTGTACAAGGTGTTAGTAATAAAATCTTCTGCGAAAGAAAAATCACTTGGGAGAATGCTGAAGAAACCTCTATTGGGCAAGTCTAGACTGCTTAGGCTGACTTTAAAAGGGAATAGAGATTTCTTTCTGCTGTTAGAGTGACAACTGGGAATTGTACTATTTTGTGAAAGTTCAACTTTCCTCATTAAAGAATGTTTCAGAGTCCAACTAAAAGCAACAAAACTGGTACTATTTTAGGTTTAGTTGTGGTAAGCACCGAGGGTCCTGAAAAAAAATAGGCATAGAATATAACTTTAGATGATAAAACTGAGCATGAATGCTGAAATTGCAACCCCCACTTACCTTCTTTTTATTACTGCATTGTTGTAGTTACTTGATAATTCTCTTTTCAGGTCTCACCGAATGTTTTTCACTACCTGTTTTTCCCAGGGAGCTCTTCAAGATCTGATCAGCAGGATTTGCAAGCTGCTTCCCAAGGGTTACGACATAATCTCTTGCTTTGGTTTAGAAGTATCCAGACAAGATCATCTGCAGCTCCACTTTGCTCAGGTTTACTGTCTTTATGAAAATAATGTTTAGTGGTTTTGAGTTTTCTGTCCTTTTAACAGTCCCACAGCTTTGGTGCAAGACCTATAAATTAAAAGATGCAGGAGCTGACTCCTTGTCTTCCTGGGAGTTCAGTCTCTTGTATCCAAGGAGACAGATAGGGAAAGGCTTGCTGTTTGTGTTTGGTTTTTAATGTTTGTTTGTTTGAAATCTCCTTTTTAGCTTCATATAAAAAAAGAGGTGCTTATGAGAGTGGTGTTTTATAACCTTATCAGTATGAATAGAGAGGAATAAAGAGATGAAACCTTGGCATAGACCTTGTATATAGTGGAGAAACCCAAAATCCTTACAAATTGACATCCACCTTCTAAACAGGCTCATCCCTAGGTAGGAATGAGGAGAATAATGAGAAAAGAAAGTTGCTGTGCATGTGAAAAGCCAGCAGAGTAGCTGCTTTTCCTGGTGTTATGCTAATAGAGTTACAGCCTGCCACTGTAACTGTCTTTAATCATTTGCTTGATCAGATCAAGACAGCTTGCCTCTTTGTGAACCTCATATAACACAATATATGTATCATTTTGGATAATGAGCTGAAACAGACTTCTAAAAGAAATTCCTTTTTCCTGTTACAGGAAGGAACTGGATTCTTATTATGTGTACAATGCAGAGGGGAGTTCAATACCCAGTTAGTAGTTCACTGCATGGCATATAAAATCGGTATAATAATACTGAAATCAGCAATGTATTATAACAACAACCTTTCCTCTGCTTCAGAAACATTTTAAATGTTCATAGCCAGGATCTTGCTGCAGAAGGTCGGAGTCCTTTTCTGCTGTTCTCTGGGCAGTGAACTTCCCCTAATGGAAAGAAGCAGAATTTGATGGCATACAAAGAAAGCACCAAAACCTCATTGCAATGCTAACCTTTGAACAAACACCTAAGAGAATCAAATGGTGCAATCTATCCCTATCTGCCTGTTATCTGCAATTCTAGTTAGATATTGTAAGGAGGAGAAATGATGGTTCAGAGAGTGAGTTCAGTCCAGTTCCCTTCCCCCTTGTGGTGTTCAAGGATAGATCATTCGGTCTTTTCTGCTTAATAGGATAACTACTTTGACTTATAAAGCCAAATGGTCTGACTCCTAAGACACTTAAAATGAGTAGCTTGGTTTCTGCTTAGCCTCCCAAATGTAAATAGTCGCACAGATGTATTTTGAGGTTTTGAAAAGGAGTGTGCAATAGTTGGCTTGGATACAATGGAAGCAACAGAAGAGGCAGAACATAATAGATAAACTATCTGAGAAAGTTTGAAAAACATCTATGACAAAGGCAACAGAAAAGACCCTTGAAACTGCTACAGCTGTGTTCTGTCTTCTGACTGACTAGGGAAACTTGCAAGCACTGGAAAGTGTCCTTGTGGCACTGCACTAGCAGCTAGCAACTTCCTGGAAACAGCTTAAGTGCAACTCCACAAGGTAGTAAAATCCTTTCTCAGACCTTCACCCTAAGAACTGACTTAGTTCTGATGTATTAAGACAGTGGCTTACTTAGCTAATGCTGTCTTCCTATTAATTTCCCAGTGTACAGGAGTTAATGAACTGAAGTGTTAAAACACACTTTAAATGCTCCTAAGACCTGTTTGGATGATTCTGACTGGAGGAGCTGTTTTCCTGTCATCCTTGTGTGAAAAAAGCTCTTTATAGCAACTGCGCATCTCTGTGCATGTAATCTAATGCGCATCACCCAAATATGGCAGTGGGTGGCATTAGAAGGGTTTTGAAACTTGTCATTTTGGGTTTTAGAGAACTTGAAACTCTCCACTTCTCTGGTTTGGCTTTCTATTGCTTAATCCTCATGTTCAGTTTCAAAAAGAGGTTTGGCTATATGAGGCACTACATAACTGTTTGCTTAGTCACAGATGTGCACAGTTGGGCACTATCTGAGGCTTTCCCAAATGTGCTTTCATTCCTTCCTCCAGTTCATGCCTCCAGATGCTTCCTGAAAGACATCTACCACTAAATATTAGAGGAAGTATTTTGCCCTTTTAAGTTTGAATCACTAAATGTTAATGTTCCCCTTGCTTGGGATCAGTACAGGGTTCTCCCTGTTCTAAACAGAGTAGAAAATTGCCAGCATTCCTTTTTTCCCCATCCTCACACAATTTATACATGTGTTGTCACTGCTGATTGGATTCTCCCTTTTCAGGCACCCAGCTGTGCTGCCTGAATGTTCACCCCAGCCTGTATGCCAATTTTAAATGCTTTACAGGGTTATGTTTTTATTCAATCCAATCTGAATTACACACCACATCAAATGTTCTTCTTTAAGAAAATAAAAGCAACAAAACAAGCCCCCAAAACCAAGTCACAGGAAAAAAAATCCCAAATCCAAATCCCAACCTAGCGTGGCTTAATTTTCTGGGATATCTCACTGTAGAATGTCATGTCTGTCATGACAACAGATGCATCCAAGCAGGGGTAAGTTGGGCCCCACTTGAGGATTTCAGTGGTTCAGCTGCAATCTTGCTACTTGAATATTGCCCCTTTTCTGCCATGAATGAAGTTTCATCATTCTTTTCCTGTGTTGAATGTTCAATTATTTTGTACAGAAGCACTTTTCTCTGTAAATATGTCTTTTTCTCCTTTGATTTGAAAACTGGGCTACTTCCATGAGCCCACCCATTATAAGCTTGGGAGAGTCAAGGATGATTTTTTGACTGGAAGGGAGACCTTATGAAACTTAAAGAATGTATGAGATTTTGACTAAAGAGAAAATGCAGCAGTTTTAGTCTTGATTGTCATGGCTCAGAATGCTGCCAGAGACACCTTTCTCTCTTGTATAACTGCATTCAAAGTATTGATATGCTTGAATGATAGCATGGTATGCTTTGAATAGGCTGCTGAGGCTGCAAGATATCAAATGTATGTTTACATATGTCATCATTGCTTTTTCTTTCTTTATGCTTTTATCAAGAAGGCTATGTCATTTGTGTCAAGATCGACTCTAAACATTTCTCCAATGTTATTGGCATAACAGCCTTTGTTAAGAAGGCTTTAAGTTTCTGCAAAAATTAAAGCTAATGTTTGAATACTAACATATGTAAGCTTTAATGAAAAATATTACTGCAAATGGAAAACTGACGAAGTTGTCATGGAAACCACTAGCAGCTACATATGGGTGAAAAAAGAAAACTTACATTCACACACCGCAATTATTTGCAAAAGATTCTGTATGTTTCTGAAACATTTCTTCTACTCAGTTCTGGTGGTAGGACTGTTTTTAGTTTCCATAAATCTATGTGTGGATTCACACATGTACACAAATTAGTACTGGATGAATAAAAAAATAACTTTGGAAGATGAAATTGCTGAGAACCAAAGAGGCAGACTAAGAGGAGGATTTTATTGGTCTCTTATTTTTAATTAGATCTTTTTCATTTTTGATAAAATGTGTTTACTAACTGCTAACTGAGCCCAAGAGACAAAAATGTGCATGTAAAGTGCATGTATAAGCATGAATTGAAATAGATAATATCTGACAAGTCTGAATGATCAGGAAATAGCAACTGAAAGAAAGAAGAAGAAAGGAAGACTGGCTTTATAGCCTGTATTTTAGATACGCTTCTACTGAATTTTTCTTGCTAAAAGTAACTCAGCAGTTGCTCAATATTACTAGCAAATATGTGGTATGTATTAAATATGGATTTGCACAGCAGTTTCAAAAATTCAGATTATTAAATCATGTAAACATTATCTTGGATGATGATAGGTGTGTGTTATTTAGGTTGACTTTTTAAAATGTCAGCTTCTCCATCTTTACAGTGCTTTTTAAACTCAAATATTTAAGCGTTACACTAATCTTTGGAATGTACAGAACTGTCAGTTCTGCACAGAAAACTCACACTATGTTCTCAAAGACCTGTTATATACACTTTGAGAGATCTGAAGCACAGGGTAACTTCAAATAGGGAAAGACAAGTCAGATTTTGAAATGTTTTTGAATTCTTCAGGTTCATAAGAAAATATGTTTACAAGAAGGATTTGATATGCTGCAGCAAAACAAGTGGAACTTAGAACAATATTCCAAGCCTGCTGGGATATAAGAACATTTGTAACTGTTTATAGAAATTGTCCACAAAACCCAGAACTCTATCTCTAGGCAGTGGACATACATGGGGATGCATGTCCTCTGAGGAAGTTTGAAAACAGGTCTACCTTAGTACACTTCAGGCTGACTATACTCATGCAAGAGCATGCTTATGCCTAGTCTGCTTTGTGACCTACAATGCAAGTTTGCAAATATCTGTTTGCTTTTAAACCTGTGTGCACAGTGCTAAGGAGTTTCACAGATCTGCTCTACTCACTGTACTGAGAACCACACTTCTTAAATTTTTTTGTATCAGTTTCACAGCAGTTTCATAAGATGGATCCTATATCACCTTGGAAGAAACAGGGAATTGCCAATCCTTATCTCCGGTTGCTTTATCATTCAAGATTACACAGACTTCAAACACATCCCCCGCATCACTTTTCCCAGGCAGAAAACCCCTCTTCCTTACAGAGGAACTCTTACATGTTCTTTTTGAGATAATGAGACTAGAACAACCTATACTATTCAAGGTATGAATAAATCATTAATTGATACAATGGTACAATTAAGGAGCAGAATAGCATTTGACTAGACTAGGAGGATTACCTGTTTCTGTAATAATCTCACAAAAAGCAGGCATAGCATTTCTTGGTTTGTTCATGAAATGTGTATGTAAGTAACCTGTATTCTTGTATGCCTGCTATGCAACACTTCTTTCCAAAACTCAGCAGTATATAATAATAGGTTTCAGGTCAGTTTTGCAGTAAACACTCCTCAGGTTGCGGTCTTTATAGACCTGGATGGATCTCAGATCTATCTAGCACTACATGCTAGTGTGTATGTGTGGTTTTCTTGTCAGTATTTCTGTGAAGACCAGACATCTAACTCTCCTTGTTCCCGCAATGCTGAGAAGGCTTAATAACATACTAGAGGTAATAAGTAAGACTTGAGGTCAAATTTTAGCTGAAAGAGCAGAAGCACTTGGTGAAAAATGAATCAAATACCATTGTAATTCTCTTCTAACTCAACCACTGGTAGTTAGCTAAATTTTCTTTCTGAAGGTACTGCAGACATTTTCTTACTGTTAGTTATGAGGGACTTAAAGCTTAAAATCCACAGAGTTCAGTCAATTGCTGCTTTTGCATTCTGAGACAAAGCTGGAGAGATAGGCTTATAACTCAGCATCACTACTCTGTGCTGGCAAGCTCTTGCCAGTCTTTCAGCCCTATCCTTCCTGACCTGGAGACCTAACAGCCTCAAGGTGTAGTTTTCCTGAAGTTACTCAACCACTGGTATCTTCCTTCAGTCATAGGCAGTGACTGCTTCTCATCGTATTATGTTTGGGTTTTTTTTACCTTAAGCTTAGCTCCCTATTTCTAATCCAATAAAAACACATTTTGGAGACTTGCATCACCTGCTGCTGTGGTATTTGGAGTATAAATATAAATAAGTTGGCAATTTTTCTTTCTGGGGCAAGTACCTTGGATGTTTGAGGGGGTACTAATCCTGTTTCATTTGCTGCCCTCTCTACTGCAGAGGTTTTAAATGATGCTGGGCTTTCTTGGTCACTAATACTTAATTTTTCCAATGTGGGATAATTTACTGTTACATGTTCGATCTCAACTAGGAATAGAGGCAATAACCTTATATCATAGTTAAATAGAATTTGTGATGCAGATTTGAATCAACACAAATTATGTTGACCTTCTGCTTTCATGTCAGCACTGGGAGGACAGACAATATTTGACTCAGTAAAAATCAAAATACAAGAGTAAAATATCTGTATTGGTAAAATGAATACTCTTGATTCAGCAGTAGAAGCCCTAAAAGCAGAGCTACTGAATAAAGATGCAGAGCCCTAGATACCTAGTGAGAGCTGCTACTAACTCATACTAACAATTGCATAGAAAAGTAGTGTAAGTATTCTGTAAAGCTCAAGGTTTCTACTACATTATGAGTTTGCCAATGAAACTTCATGTGGAATAAGATCCATTTTATAAGATTATAAATCTTATAAGATTGTGAATCTTATTATGTGGGCTAGATCCATCTAATGCTGTACCTTGTCTCTGATAGTGACAGTAGTGGGAATATAAGGCAGAATAGAAGAGTGAAGTAAAGATATAACTCCTGAGTCAAAGGTAATGTCTTTCAATTTAAAAGAGAGCAATGTGGATGGCAGGTTGAGTACTAAGCTCTTCGTTCAGCCTGCTTCACCTGGCACTGGTGTGCATGTTGGGAGCAGGCTCTGCTTATCAGTCTTCAAAGTGCTGTTCTGACAGTACTGTGTAAGTGATCAAGAACTGCAGTATCTCTGACTACAGTACTAATATCCTTCATCTAGACTGAAGGTAAAACTCTGACCCAAAGGTGTCAAACACAATTGCTTATGTTTTTGAGGTTTCAATTGTGGCTTTATCTTGAAATGCTAAGTGTCTGCATTAAGCCTGTTGTAGAAATCATTCTTACAAAAGCTTAGTTGACTACTCTGCCTTATCCTGTTGATACTAGGACAAAGCAAGTAAAGGTTTAATAAGGATTTCAAGCAGGTATGCCACACTACTCATTTTACATGAATGGTTATATACTCATGTCTTTTTAGCTATTCATTACCTTGCCCTTTGGTACAATTGCTAATTAAAGACTAAATTTATTCCTATTTTTATTAAAGCAAGTGTATTTGGTGCTGTAATGATGAGCAACAGACTAAATCCGTGGTGGAAGAGAATTACAGCTGAAGCCAGAAGGGGTTTAGGAGATCAACATAACATTTTTTGATGGAAGAGAATGATAGTTTAATAAAATATGAAACAGGATTAATGCTGTAGATGACCTTAAAATACTGAATAGCAAAGGGCAGAGTGGCAGTTGTACATGCACTCATAGCTGCAACTAGTTGAGGGTGACTCCTTGTGTTTAAAAAAAAGACAATCAAAATGACATAAAAGGCCCTGAATACTGAATGCCTGTTTCATATAGTTTAATGTGAATGTTAGCTTACCAGAGAAGCAAACAAAAATAAACTATTTCTCCCATTTTGTGAAGACTTAAAGTGTATTCAGAAAGAGATAAAAAGCAAATTTCAGTGAAAGAGCAAAAAAGCAAAAGAGATTAAAGCAAATTTCATGGTGTTTAACTATGGTATTATAACTGTCTGGGCAGGCTTCACAGTCTCTGGGGTTGACTTTCCATTCTCATGCAAACTGTATCTCTCTGTGTTCCAGGACCCCCACTGTGCACCAGGGGTGTCCCTGTGGCAGGACATACTATTCTGCTCCGCGCAGCCCTTTACCAGCTTGGTGTGTGTAGTGCAGCACTAAGCTTCCACAAAGAGCAGATAATTTCTTTGTCATCATGTTCTTGGAGACTGTTAGACGTGGTCTGCTGCTGGGGAGCACAGTCTGCTTCCATCAAGTTCTCCCAGAACTCTGATGGCAATGAACTCTATTTTTCTGAAGACCTCTTTTTTTTTTTTTTTTTTTTTTTTAAATTTAAAATTTTAAAAAAACACCCCAC